>RJWH01006448.1:15127-54847 GCA_004363575.1 Solenodon paradoxus
AAAAAAAAAAAAAAAAAAAAAAAAAAAAAAAAAAAAAAAAAAAAAAAAAAAAAAAAAAAAAAAAAAAAAAAAAAAAAAAAAAAAAAAAAAAAAAAAAAAAAAAAAAAAAAAAAAAAAAAAAAAAAAGCCATGATCACTGAATTAAAAGACATAATCTTTTAAATTTTATCTCTTTGGCATACATTCTATAAAGAAATTCACTAATATGGAACAGTATTTCCAACAAGATTTAAATTATTCTATTAAAGGTAAATATAGTCATTGTTCTTACACTCTAAATATGTATCATTTCTTTTAAATTTTAAAACATTTAAATGGAAACCTCTATTTGATACTCTTCTTACATCTGGTAGAAAAAAAGATATGATTTTTAAGAATACATTAGTACTCTACAATATTGGCATATATTACAACTTTAACTTTGTATTACTAACTAAAATATTCATCTTAAAAATGCCTATTTCCACTTCATAAGTCATCTAATTTATTTACAAATGGCAAATATTTTATCTTATAAAAACATCAAAACATTATGTTATCTTTTATATGATATGTATTTTGCATGCCTTTTCCAAGTCAGTTTTTTGCTATTATGTAGGCAAAATATACAGGAAGTATATTTTTTTTTCTGAAACCATGTAAATATAGTTAATAAAAATTATACTATCTACTTAAAGAGAACAAATGAATAAGTGAGTTCTGACTTTTTCTCCTACTTAGCAAAAAAAAATTATCAGTTGATTCTATATAGAGTATTCCCTTTAGAAAAAAATGAAAGATGCCAAGTGATCATTTTTTTTCAAATTTTGAACTTACTGATTTGATTGAATTGCTTTTACAAAAGCCATTTTCTTTTATTTCTGTCCCACTTCCCTGCATCCCTTTGGAATAGTGAAAGTTTCTTAGGAAATTAAAGTTCTGACATTTCAAATTTCCTATCTTCATACTATATAAGGCAATTTATAAAGTCAATTTTTGAAGTCAATTGCAATAGTATATTTAAGACTCTTTTATAAGAAAGTGTTTTTTTCTCTCACACTACATAGTTATTTCATAGTTTATTTTTAAATTCTTGACATTTATTAAATCTTTTGTTCACAATGCTACATTCTTTTTGAATATTGACATTATATCTCAATCTATATTTCACGCCACACTCTCCACCAGATTTCTAATGTCCTTTATCACCATCTTTCCCTTCCTCTTTCCTTCCCTTCCCCTTCCACACCCCTGGCAGTCAACATCTTATGTCCTGAGAGTTTTTGCTGGAGTTTATTTATTTCTTCAATTTCATTATATTCCACATATGAGTGAAGTCACCCTGTACTACTCTCTTTCTTTCTGACTTATTTCACTTAACATGCTCCCTCCCTTCCAATTCCACTCAGATTGTTGCAAAGGGCACAATTTCATTTTTTTTAAATAACTGCATAGAATACTTTTATAAATAAGATTTCCATGTTCAAATATAAAATGGCTCACTGCTTTGATGAAGAGAAATTGAAGCTACTATGTTAAAGGATGTTCATTCTTAGCATACTTATTTCTCCCAAATCTACTTTAAATCCTTTTTTGGTTATGTAAATTAAAAAATAACTTTCCTCATATTTTGTATCAATACCTTTTTAGTGACTTTATCACTAAGTTGCTGTTTTTACATTTCAATGAAGAATTTTTAATTTAATGCTCCTACTGTTTCAAAAGAACAACATAGACCTTTAGTATTCATAATTTTTTTTTCATTTATAAAGTAGCCTTGAAACCTCTGACCTTCTTTGACGTAGTGAACTTTTATGATGACCTGAGAATTGATGTCGAAACAAACCATTGCTGATTCCCCTAAAGTCACAATCTTAGTGCCTCATTTTTTCTCTTGCCTAAATTTTGCTTTACAGACTAACACTTTCTTAACTCTCCATTTTTATGACCTTATTTCAAACTCACAAAATTAGATTTTCTACTTAGCCTTCTCACAAGCTTCATGCCATAATAAATCTCTACACAGAAATACATTTTTATGTAGAACCGGATTGGGCTTGTCATCATCCTCATTCCCAACTCAGATACAATATTATCCCCTTTACATAAAATAAAATGCAAACTTCTCATAGTGTATTCCAAAACACCAACTACTCCATCACATGCTTGCTAATTCCCTTGGTTTAGATTTTCTATTCCTGTGAAATATATCAGATTTCTCTCTAGTCCTACATACTATTGTCCAATAATCATCATCACTCATGCCAAACATGGATTTCTACAGTCACGCCATTATCACCCTATCTCCAAATTTCTACAAGTGTCACTTTACCTAGAATATAACCTTTTATTTTCTCGAATAAAACCTACTTAAAAATGAACCCATTCTAAATAACTAGATAAATTCTAGTACATGCTTTCTCAGTATCCTAAAGACTTCAGCACAAAACCCTTCTATCGGATGGTAATTTTTAGCACTTGCTTATAGGCTTGCAGCTTAAAGTGTATTTTTATATAATGTTTTTTTATTAAAGAGAGCTCAGCTGTCACTCTGGACCAATAATTGTATTTCATTGTATTTCATTCATTATTCGTTCTCAAGGTTAATATCATGCACTGTATTCTGTAGTTATTTCCTAAATTGTATTAGTCTTTTCAATGTCTTGTATAGATAAAAATAAAAGCTGTTCCAGTAAATCAGAATTCTATTTTTTATGTGAAAAACTAAAGTGAATAAGCCCTTATAAGTAAAACAATATTACCACCAAGAGCGATTTCCCAGTGGAGACACATAAAAAAAGATCTGCAGTTTAGGATTGAATGTCTGATAGCATGATTAATGAAGCAAGTGTAATCTGTCTTAAACATATATTTACACTTTTGTGAAATGTAAGCTTGGATTGTGTAGAGTCCATAAATTAAATAGTAAAAGAAGATTCCAAGATGAAATCATTTTATTACATAGGAACGCTTAATTTGTCAACTTTGAAATCTCAGAATGCTGTCTTTTTAGTTTTTAGACTCCATTTGCTTGTTTTGGTGTTTAGCCCAATGAAAGATAACTCAGGAGATCATATTTTACAAGTGAATGCAAACATATAAAGCCACTTTGAAGGTTTGGAGTTTATATTTAAACAAGTTTGTCTTATCCTGGTTTAATTATGTTTCCCACAATGTAGACAAGTCATATTTTTATTAAAGGGGGGGCAAAAAGCTGATCTCAAAAGCAGAGAAACCAGAACTGGAAGGTCATATGAATCTATAGAATCGGCTCTGCTAATTCCATACAGATGTGCTAGCGCATTCCTGTAAATTTTCAGACTGAAAAGGAAATGTTAGTTACACCCTTTCCCTTTACAGCCTAGGGTAAAATATTTCACATATTGTACACATGTTTTACTAACAGAAAAAATAAGACAAAAATTAAGAAGTAGTCACACCGGGTGGAGTATTTTTCTACAAATATAAAAGAACAAGTATATAGCTTAGTGTATAATTCTTTTACAGATAGCAAACGCCAGATTCCAAAGTAAAAAATAAAAAAGCATAATCTACATGTGTAAGCAGTGATTGTGGGAAACAGTCTATTGAGAAAATTTATATCCGTTTCTAGCTTGCTAAATAATATGCTATCATGCTGACATATTCACCTTTAGAAAACGGATATTATGCTCCACAGACACTGACAGGAGTAAAGACCTCTCTAAAAGGAATTAGACTACCTAAGACAGCACTCATTGGAATCTTTGGCTGGAACCTCTGTATTCTCCAGACCAGTATCTCCAAAAGCCAATCTGCACATGGACTTGTGAGACAGTTGCTGGTCAGGTATTGACAAACTCTTTAGTACTCTCATGATTTTGCTTTTAAGGGGGATTTAGAAATGCTAGTCCAGGGAAAGCAAATACATAGCATAGGTGCTAACCCTTCCCTCTCATAACCTTCTTTCCCATTGAGCCTGAACTTGACTATCTAATACTTCTCCAGACAACAGTATGGGTAGCATATAGTATTCAAACAGAAACGGTACATGTGATGAAAACTGTTTACTCTCCCAGATTTAATCCAATCCTTTCATATTCTGAAGAGTAAATCAAGACTCAGAAAGGCTGAGAGATTGGTCTGAAATCACTTGGTTAAAGATATTAAAATGTAGGTGGCCACTAGTCGATGACTGGGTAAAGAGAATGAGGTATATAGACACAATGGAATACTGTCAGTTATTTAAAAGAAAAGATAAACTCTTGTCATTTACTACAACATAGACGGAACTAGAGCGGGGATTATGCTCAGGCAGAGAAAGGCAAATACTGGACGACTTCACTCACATGGAATATAAAGAAAGCAAACAAAGAGACAAAAAACTAACCCTTGGACTCTGACAACAGAAGCGATGATGCTAGACAGGAGTGGGTCAGGGAATAAAGGGTAAAGGGGATTCAATGGACAGTGGTAGAGGATTATTAAAAACTTGGTGGTGGGCATGGTGTGCTATCAATCATTTAAAGAGTGAACCTGCACTTCTAAAAGTTACACAGTGTTATAAAACAATGTTACCTCAATTTTTAAAAAGTATATTTTAAAAAGAAATAATTTTTCTAGTCAGCAGCATGAATATAATCAGAGTATCTGAATCTAGCCCTGAAGATTACACTCCAACAATTCTCCACTGGAATTTTCCTAATAGTCATTCATTAATGAACTAATACCTGAAGGCAACTAAGATTAGACATCCTCAGCTAAAATATCCTGTTGGGGAGGAAAACCAGCAGAATAGCTTTGAAACCATTAATAGAAGCCTCCTTCTATCAGAAACCAGAATAGTTTTCAAGGAGTATGGTGCCAGGCAGGGCAGTTGGTTCTGAGTCAGGGTTAAAGCATTTCAGGGACAGACGGGTAGGTTTAGAAAAGGAGAAATCACAGGAAATTTACAGGCCCTGACTTTTGGACCTGCCTAAGGGGGTGTATTTGTACCAGAATGTGTAAAGATAATGAAGAGGTGAAGGTGAAGAAGCGTCTTGATTTGGTTGTCTTATGTGTGAGAGCTTGTCAACAGCAGGCAGAGAAAGACTGTGCACATATGTATAAATTTGAGAGAATTTTCAGCAATACTTGTAGCAATATGCAAGACAGCAGAGTTGAAAAACTGGGATCAGCTAGGGCAGGTTAGTGTGAGGGCAAATGGTGGCTAAAGATTGCTTATAAACCCCAGACCGACTTAGCCAGCCATCGTAATTCCCTCAGAATTCCAATCAGTAGTTGCCTAGCTGACTCGAGGAAGCTGGAGTCCTGTATGGGAACCTCCTGAGGAGCAGAATGCTGGCCAAGTCTTGAAACTAGTTGGATCCTCACAGCCAGTCCCCAGCCTGTGCCAGAGACCACACCCCTGATTTGATTTTATTGAGCCCTTGCGATTCATAAGGAAGATACCTCTAGAAAAACGCAGTATGGAAAGAACATTCTCAAGCTAACTGAAGCCTGTTCTGGACTTGTGGAGTCTGAAATTTTCTATCATTTGTCTTGGCTATGGCAAGGAGTTTGGATCAGGTTGTAATATATTTTATGACAGATTACACTCGTCTTGCTACATTATTGGAGTGAGACATTTGGAGGAAGATGCTCTCTTGATGCTGCTTATCAATATGAGTGGAAACACTGGGACACACTAATGTTTCAGACAGAAGAAGTGTGACAGGGAACCTGGCTCAAAATTCTGCTCTCCTCCCCTTCTTGAATCTGGACGCTACTAAAGACATCTGCATGGCCGGTACACATGCCCTAGCTTTATATTTCTACATATTTTAGTGAGCCCAGTTAGGCAGGGCCAGAGAGTGGAATAAAGAGAGATTCATAAATAGTCCTATATTCCACCCTGTGAGGGAAATGTGGAGACTAGAGAGTGAGTCACCTGTGAACAGAGGAGACCCTAGGTGCCGCAAGAAAATACTATAGTCATCTCACTCAGCAGGAAAGTCTAGTAAATACATTGAGTCTTCCCAGAATGGGCTTTGAGATGGAGATAATGGCTGGGCTTTAAGAAAACAACCAGATTTTATTTCGCTTAACTTCCAGATGAGCATTTTTTGGTTGCAGATTGGGTTTAATTTGTGGAGCAACATCTGGAAGAAGATATATGGGGAGGAATGGAAGATGCTGAGAAAGACACAGAGAGATGTGACCAGTTCCTTAGACAGTAAGGTGGTGGGAAACCATACATTCAAATTCAGATAATTTGATGAGTTTAATAAAGTTTAAAGTTAATAAGTTTAATGTCTGCTGAGATGTTGGCAGCCTACAGGGAAACCAGAAGTGATAGGGTAGAATCCCTGCAAAAGAAAAACAAAAAAGGATCATTATCACACCTAGATCAGAACCTGAAGGCAACAAATAGTTACCTAAGGAGGGGTGAAGCCTTCCATTGTGGGATGTGGGGATAAAGCTGACAGAGAGCGGCACTGCTGAAGCTGATGAATTCCGTCTCCCATCTCCTCACTATAACTTACCACAGGCCACAGAGCAAAGAAGTCCAGTGACAGTCACTACACAGAATAGGGTAGGGGAAGGTACGGTGAGTTCTGCAGGGGCACATGGAAGACATTCAGCACAGATCTTTGAAGAAGACATTTAGAAAGCTTTGCTATATGATGCGGGGTTCAAATCACCACTCCATCCCTCCATGAAAATATCAGTAAAAATCAACCTTACTGATCAGTTTTTTTGTACTGTGTGTGTGTGTAAGGGTTTTATTAATTTCAATTTAAGGCATGTTTCGTTACATTCCGCATATAAGTGAAGCAAACCATGCAAACAGACAAACCTCAGTCACATTGACAGAACACAATGAGGTGGGAAGGGGAGGGAAGGAAGGAGGGAACAAAGTGGTGGTAAAGGGTCCCAGATCTCTGGTGGTGGGTGTGATGTGAAATTTACAGAGTTGTGATTTCAATATCCTATATCCAATATCAATGAATATAGTAATGTATACAAAATAAATAATAAGAGAGTTACATTAAAAGGAAACGAAGGCAGTACCACAAGAAGTTTTGTCAACAAAACTCAGTTGAATGTGGTTACCAGTATTTGAGAGCTAGTTAGCCAGCAGTTTCTTTGCAGGACTACGAGGGAATTATTCTCCCTTTTAACTTATTCTTAAAGACACTTAACTATAATAAAGAAAATTCCAGAACTCTCTTCCTATCACTGGTAAAATTAAGACAAAACATGAAGTTGGGGGATTGTAGGGATTCTTGGACTCGGGACTAGAGTGTGCTCATAGATGGCTCCCAGCACCCCAAAGAGTGCCCTGCAGAGTGAGCAATCAGTTCCTTGGCCTGAAATAAGCAAATGGATGAATAAATCAATGGAATGAGGGGTTCTTCCTGAAAACCTATGCCTACTTCTAACAAGGTAAGTCAGGGCCAGTAACATGCCGCCTTCCAGAAGCAGAACACGATATGTCCTTCATTTCAATTTTTCCTCCTTGTGTTTTCTGCTCCACCCTATGGAGAAAGAGGAGATGAGGAGGTATGGAAGCCTACAATGTGTAGCAATCAGAAACGGATCTCCATCCAGAGAGATGCAGGAAAGGGGTAGCCCTTCTGGAACTGCTGAGTCCAAGGAGCTATGTCTGACTGGCTTTCCCTTCCCAGCTGTATAAAAACGTAGCCACCTCCTACCACCCTCCTGAAAACAACCCTTGGAAACTATCTGCACTTAAAGAAAGGAGGTTTCGTTAGACATTGTGCTGCAGAAGAAGAGGCTTCCTCCAGGCTCTGTCAAGGAGTCTGATTTTGCTGCCCCAGTCATTGTACTACACTGAAAATTCTGCAACATGGAGACCTCATCTAAATAAGTTGAAAGTTGACCTTCATTCAGAAATATTTACAATAATGTTACATTTTCTCAACACCCTGTTGCTTGTTTAAACACAGGAACATACTCTGGCAACAGTTTTTCTACTACTCCTGTGTTTCTTCCTGCTATTGCTTTTTTTTCAGCAATGCAAATGCCTCTGTATTTTTTGCCAATTTATTTGATGGTGTGTTAAAAACCGTTCTAAACACTTTAGAATTCATTCTCCTGTTGCATGTGTATCAAATGCTTTATGAAACAATAAATCACCCCAGGCAAACATGTTGTACAATATACAAAAACCCTTGCTCTTTTCCCCACCAACCATGAAGGTTTCATGTATCTTTCTCTAGGGATTAATTTTTTAAATAAATTCAGAACTAATTAATCCTGGGATGGAGTTATCAGACAATATCACTAATTGTATTTTAGTGCTAGTCCATATTCCAACTGCCTTGTTGTCAATATTCAATAAGCTCATTTCTGGAAGCAGCCTACCTTTGTGCAATGTTGTAACACTTTCATACAACTTTACAAAGCATTATCAATGTTAGGAAAATTGTTAAGTCAAATTTTCATTTGTATAAATTTTTTTTTTAATTTTATTAAGCTGTTCCACTTACATCAAAAGAAGACAAGAACCCTCACTACTATGTTTTATTTTATTTCAGAATGATGTAACTTAGTAGAAATCATAAAATACTGTGTTACCACAAACACAAGATGCTCAAATTTAAACATAGTGCCAGGGGCAGTCCGTAATAGATATGTGTGTTTAACATGGTAGGAATTATATTTTTTCCTGTAACAAATATTCTTCAACTGGTAGTTACATTTTAGGATCAATGAGATGTGTTAGTCTCTAATTTTTATTGCATGAAACAGTTATCAGGGTATTCTAATTTTTGAGTGATTTGTAAAACTTTGCAATACTTTTCTTCCCTTCTCAACAGTAGATGATATCACACGTTATTTTCTTATAAGACTAACTGACACGTGTTCATCTGCTTCTACTTTTGCAGATGCTGCATTTGAATTCTGGGAGAGTATTTCCTCCTGATACCTCACTTTACGTAGTCTCTCCTATGAGGAGGTATGAGTTTTAAAAAAACCACAATCTGATAACTGTAAGCTCAGAATTTGGAAAGAAGCTGCAAGAGTTGGGAGTTAAAGATGGCATAGTATTGGTGATGATCTAAAGCATGGGGCAGGGTGCAGAGTGGATTTCCTAACCTAGTTCAGCTCCTCTTTTATCAGTCATTCCAAGTTATTTGCTTCCTTCTCAGCAATTTCACGCGGAAATTTTCTTAGTGTGCCTGGGCTTCTCTCACCCATTTTCTCATTATTGAGGGTCAATAATTTGAATAGGACAGGAGATTGACATTAAGGAGAGCTTAATGGAATCTCTGGAGGGTAACATTCCATTCCCATGCCTTCATATATGTACTAATTTTATGCAGACTTTATCAAACCTTCTATAAAGTATTTGCTGGACACACATGTGGGTTATCATCCCCAACATATTAGCCCATATTTTCATCTTCACCAATATTTTGTGCTCATCCAGGCTGGGTATATCATTTGTACAACTACATTGTATCCATACAAAATAAATAATAATATCTCCTAAACTGACTGAATCACAGGTGAGTTCACTTTAAAGTAGTTGAGTTGAGTTTAAAAAATTGCACAGAGGCAGGGCATTTCAGCTCTGATGTATAAAGAGCATGGAAGCTGACAGTCCCATCTTCATAGAAGAAAAATACCAAATAAATCGAAAACAAATGACTTACGTAGACCCACCAAAAAAATTGAGGTCATGGGGCAGAGTAGCACTGTGAATTACAGAGAGTGAAGGTGAATAAATAAAGACTAGCATAGGTGGAGCAGAAGCCAATCGAGTCCTAAACTGGCAGGAACATTTAAGTGGTAAATTGTCTTGTTCTAATTGACATTTGTATAATACATCACCCAGCAACAGCACAATACGCATTTTTCTCAAACTTACCTGGGGAGAATGAATATGAATTAGCACGAGAGAGAGAAAAAATCATGAAGACCCAGTCTTAGAAGGAATCCCTATACTTTTATGGTCTTTATCTCCAGAAACCCCACCATGTTCTCAAAATGAAAAAACCTATCGCAAATCTTCTCATGCTCTCAGATATGGAAACTTCCTCTAAGAAAGGCAGCCATTTGGAAAATGACCAGAGTATTTTCTATAGCAAAGGTCTACAGTCTCTACGAAAGGACTTTATGAGAGGTTTATCCAACCTGGGAGTGGCAGTTAACCAATGCAACTCCCTCTAGAACTCTTGTTTCACCTCAGGGGAAGGGTTAAAAAAAAAAACAACTAAAAAACATTTCCGAAGATCCCAGTCCAAGGACTTAGACCCATACAAAGCATGAGATTCAATCACTTCCTTTTCCACCACTTTAACATTAAAACATGTAAGTCAGACACTGACAGAACTGCAAAGAAGTACAGATAAATCCACAATTACAGTTTGAGATTTCAACACCAATTTCTCTTCCCTAGAAAATCAGTAAAGATAAATTGAACTGAATAGCACAATCACTCCACTGGATCTAACTGACATCTAGAGACAAGCTAACAACACAGCACACATTTTTCTCAAACTTATGTGGAAAATTCACCAAGACAGATCACATGCTGGGTCATAAAACATACATAAACAAAGTTAAAACGACAAAAATGGTACAAAATTTGTTCTCAGACCACAATAGTATATTAGAAATCAATAATATAAAATTAGTTGGAAAATTAAAAAATGTTTGGAGATTAGAGAATACATTCCTAAATTATGAGTTTGAAATGTCTTCAGAGAAATTTTAAAAGATTTTGAACTACGTAAAAAAGAAAATACAAATTCTCAAAATTTGTCAAAACAGGGAAAGCTGGCCATAGAAATATAGAGCTTTGAATGCGTAATAAAGTAGAAAAGAAAGAATACGCAAAATCCATAATTAATCCTTTGACCTCAGTAAACTAAACTAGAGAAACAGTAATGTAAACATAAAGCAGACAAAATAATAAAAATTAGAGGAGACACTAATAAGTTGAAAACAGTCATTATAGAAAAATAAAGCTAAAAGATGATCCTTGAAAAACATCACTAAAATTGATAAACTTCTACCTAGGCTAACCAAGATAAAAAGAAAATACAAGTTAATAATATCAAAAATGACAGCAGTCATCCCTTTTGATACCACAGAAAATCAAAGTATGTTTTGAATACTTCTGTGCCACAGATTTGATTGCAGGAGAAATGAGCAAATTCCTAGAAAGACAATAACTACCAGAACTCATATGGGGTGAGGGGGAAATCGATCATCTGAACAGACTTCTATCTGTTAAAAAATGAACAAAGAATTAATAAGCTTACAAAACAGAAAGAAGTAGATACAGATGGGTTCACTGGTGAATTCTAATAAACATTTAATGAATAATGATAGCAATTCTCTAAACCTCTTCCAGAAAGTAGAAGCAGAGGGAATACTTTTGAATTTATTGATGAAGCCAACATTCATCTAATACCAAAAGCAAAGTAATTACAAGAAAGAAAAATTACAGCTGACATCATGCATGAACATAAATGCAAAATTTCTCAACAAAATATTAGCAAATTGAATCAAATGATGCATAAAATAATTATAAAGTATGAATAAGTGGAATTTATTCAAGATGGACTACACTGGTTTAACATTTAAAAAATCCATTAAGGAACCCATTACAATAGGCTAAAGAGGAAATATTTATTATCAATTGATCTGGAAAATATATTTGACAAAATCCAACACCCACTCATCATAAAAATTCTCAGCAAATGAGGAGTGTGGGACAACTTTCTCAATCTGATGAAGAACACCTGCAAAAGAAAATTTACAGCAAATGTCATTATTAAATGAGAAATGTTATGATTTCTCTTTGTGAGTGGGGAAAAAAGCAAGATATCCTCTCACTACTCATATTTGATATTGTACTAAAATAATAAAATGAAATAAAAGGTGTGCAAATTGTGAAGAAAGAAATGAAACTTTTTGTTTGCAGATGACACAAAAAATCAGCACACATACAAAAACCCCTTAATCTAATAAACAATTAGAGCAAAGCTCATAGGATACAAGATCAATACAGACGTCAATTACTTTCCTATATTTTAGCAATGAACAACTGGAATTTGTAATAAAATGTACACCACCATTTCATTTGTGGAAGAGAAGTGGAAGGAAGGGAGGACAGACAGGCAGGCAGAAAGGAATTTTTAGGAATAAATCTAACAAAATATGTACAGAATTTATACATATAAATCTACATAAAACTGCTAGAAGAAATAAAAAAGAGCTAAATAAATGGAGAGATACTATGTGTTTGTGGCTTAGAAGACTCAATACTGTAAGACTTTTCTGACTTGATCTATAGATTCAGTAGAATAAAAATCAAAATGCCTGCAAGCTACTTTGTGTATATCATCAAACTGATGATAAAGTTTATATAGAAAAGTAAAAAAAATACAGAATAGCCAATACAATTCTGAAGAGGAATAAAGTTGGAGGAGTCATACTATATAACTTCAAGACTTATTTTAAAATCATAGTAATCAAGTCCATGAAGTAATGAAGAAAGAACTAATACTTACTTATGGAATAGTTAGATTCCAGAACGGACTCACTGAAATGAATTCAACTAATCTTTGACAAAGGAGCAAAAATAATTTAATGGAGAAAAGATATTCTTTCAACATGTGGTGTGGGACAACTGGACAACCACAGACACAGTAGGCATCACTCAATGGAGTTCAAAGATACTATCCTCTTGGAGTGCCCTGGTGGAGTTTTGGTTAGGTCAGCCGCCTCTGAAGGAGCGCAGTCCAGATATAGCCCAAGGATCTGGGTTCATGTCCCAGGCAGGCGAGGAACAATCAATAGGAGCTAAATAGAAATAAAATAAAATGCTTTTCCTCCCCTTTCTTAATGCCTGTCCACCTACCTGCCTTTATACGTGCCTTCTTTCCTTAAAAAAACCAAAACTATCCTGTCAAGATCTGGAGTCACTTGTGAAGATAATCAAGATAGACAATTTCCCTGAGAGTTGGCAACAGCTGGTGAGAGCCCAGCTGCGTTGAATGTAATCTGCATTTCTGCCTGGTCACATCTAGTTGCAAATAAAGTGCAACACACAGTTCTGTCCTGACATGCTTCGGTCTGTCTCATGGTTGAGTTCCTTGCATACACAAAAACATGCATGTCCCAGTTAGGAAGAGAGTCAAGTGCCCAGAATACAAAACAAGATAAACAGAAAAGAAACCACTTTCCCTGGGAGAGGGAATCATCAACCAAAAGCAAATTCACAAGTTACAGTTCAAATTCCTAATTCGTAAAAACGGGGTTTTTTTTTGTTGTTGTTGTTATTTTGCCTGCCAATCTGAAAGAACAGGGCAAGGAGACAGTTTATCTTCGTTTTTCTACCAAGGACCACAGCTAAAGACCTACCTGACTTTGCTGTCTTACCTTCTGCAGACATAGACCAGTTTTTCCAGGATTCTGTCTGCAGACTCTGAAGCAAATGGGGTATCCCCGTGAGTCTCATTTGCTCACCAGAAACTGTGAAGGAGGAAAAAGAATTTCCCTTCTACCCTTCAGAGTGAGAGCTTGGCTGAGAGCCCCCTTTTTCTCTAAGACACCTTGCAGTCATGAATACAGTGATCTAGGTTAAAATGTCTCCATCGGGCCACTGTAATTCATGATTATCTTTGATAACGTTTAGCCTACTTGTTCATTCTTAAAATTGTATTCACCTGAGGCCCCCCCACGCCCCACCTGAAGTCAAGCATAAGTCGGCCTTGGTCCGCTTCCAAATGCGGTCCGGGTTCTAAGCCAACAGTCTGGCCCTAAATATTCAGTCCGGTTTTAAATCGGGCCCAGTCTGGCCACAACTTCGGTCTGGTTCTAAGTGAAATCTGTTCTGACTGGAGGGTGTCTGGACAAAACAATAAAACAAACAGTACTCCAGTTCAATCTGAAAACTCTTCACGCAGAGTCTGTGAAGTTGGGATCCGAGAGGGATTTAGCACAACCGCCAGAGGCAGCAGGAAAGCAGAGCTCTAGGACCCACAGGTACCGGTGCCTGGTTGCTGGCTGCTCCTGGGACCCCTAAGGTATTTCCATCGGTTTCTTCTCCTGACATCCGGATTGTTAAAATATGAACTGAAGTTTATTAAAAATATGAAGTCTATTTGAGTAAAAACCAATTCGAATTGGGCCACATCCAAGCTAGCGGTGAGAAAGTAGCTCTGAGGAGCTGTACAAATGACTTTTATAGGGAGCAGGGACAAGGATGTTACAGGAGGTAAAAAAGCAGGTTTGGTTATTGCAAAGTTACTTTCCTTTAGGGGGCGGCAGGGGTCTGCTAGGCAAATTAACCTTAAAAGTGCTTATCTGGTGTTTCCTGATTGGTTTAAGATTTTATTTCTGGGAGAGCTGTAATTTGAATTAAGCCTTGGTTTAGTGTTACCAGGTTTAGCTTAAGCTACTCCATTTTGGGTCTTTTGTCCTGTTTCCAACATCAAAGCAGCCATAATAATGAGTATGGCTAAAATTTGAGTCCCTCTTATTTCCAGGTGTTATTCTAAGAGTTATATAAATGTTTAACACATTTTATTTTAATCCTCATTTTACCATTCCCTATCTGTGAGAGGCTCGAGTGCCTAGTGACTGAAAGTCAATGGGGCAGAACCATGTTCAGTAACGCAAAGCAAATAATGGGGAAAGGGAACTCCAGTTCCAAAGGAACCTTCTGGAAGAGGGAGGGAATTAGAGTGCTCGGGGAAGGAGATTTCCAGGGAGCATGCCAAGACTTTTATTTATTTATTTATTTTTTTGCACGCGGCATTTCTACACAGGAGACTTCTAGCACACAGCACCTTACAGACTTGGAACCTCTTTCTCACTATACCCCATCCATCTCTGGTTTGGGAGATACGGTTTAAGCACGTTTTGCAGTGGGTGATGATTGACAGCTGTTTTACAGGCCAAACACAAGTACAAGATCATAGGAGTAGGGAAACAAGACCCAGAGGGTGAGAAACTAGTGAGTTTCAACAATTCCCCAGAGGTGGATATTATTATTTCTTGAGTTAAGGAAACCCTGGTCCAGAGAAGTTGACTGTCTGTGGTCACAGAGCTGACAGCTCCAGAGTCGGAATTTGAGCCCAAAAGTTTTTATCCCAGAGCTGGTTCTGCAACCTGGCCCCTTCAGATGTACCTGAATTGGGCCCAAACGCTGTTCCACCCCGGTGCACCCCACTTTCATTCTAACCAGCAATAAATGAATGTTTTAGGCTCCAGTCCCTTCTCTTATTCAGTGAACTGAGTCACAGTATTATCCATGATCTAAACTGGTGGTCCTTGCTTGCTGACCAGGCTTCTGTGCCTTCAGCTTTACTAAGCACTGGGAGGTCTAAGGTTTCTGTGCCTTCAGCTTTCCTAAGCACTGGGAGTTTTGAGTTTTGTTTAGTTTCATTTCTGTTCTTCTGTTTGTAAAAGAACAAAATTGGCCTACATAGAAATTAGAAGTTTGTTGGTTTATTTAATTTTTATCTTATTGAGAGAACATTTCATCATAACAGAGGTTTAAGGTCTGCATCATTGTAAATCAGCATTGTATATGATACATTAATTTTACCATCATCAGCACAGTTCTTTCTAATGGATCCATTTTTACTCAGTTTCTCACCCTCTCCCCTTTCCCTTCTTGTAGCCACTAATTTGATTTTATAGACCAAAAAATCTTGTTTAATGTGATTCATTTATTTGTTTTATTCTATATACTACATATGAATGAAATCAGGCAATGTCTCTTTCTCTCCTGGCATATCGCATTGAGCATAATTCCCTCTCAGTCCATCCATGTTGTTGTAAATGGTGCAATTCCATCTTTTTGATAAATAAGTAGTATTCTACTATGTGTGTGTGTGTGTGTGTGTGTGTGTGTGTGTGTGTGTGTCGCATCTTATCCACTCATCTATCATTGAACACTAAGGTTGTTTCCAGCTCTTGACTACTGTAAACATTGCTGCAATAAACAGGGGTGGTTATATCTCTTTCAGTTAGTGCTTTTATGTTTTCCAAGTAAACACCCAAAAGTGAGATGACTGAATCATATGAAATTATTTTTGTTCTTTTTTTAGCATACTTATCTTTAATTGTTTTTCTCTCATATTCAATCTTAACTTTTAAATGTTTGAATAGAGAGTATTAACAAAATATGTACTATAATATCATCTGGACATTTGATTCTCATCATCTTCCAATGTAATCTCCAAATAGTTCTTACACTCTTCTCCTTTTGTACTTTTAATTAAGCATTCAGTATGTATTAATCATCATCTTTTTAATGAGCATGACACTGTATTAAATACAGGGCATGCGAAAACAAATAAAGTAGAATTCATCTCTGAAAAACTTACAAAATAATTAGCCACACAAACAATGAATTATAATGAAGTGTGACAAGTACTGTCATGGAAGTATAATCATATATTATGAGAATATACTTGAAAAAATATTTTTGCTGTAGATGGGTCTTAGGGATGGTGACATATATGCTGGGATTTGAAAAGTGAGTAGAATTTTCTTTGAGGTGAAAATGAAGATATTCAGTGAAAGGAAGAAATGAGCACCTGCTGAAAGTTCATAGCATATCCAAGATTCAGTAAGCAGGGCAGTTTAGATGGCTGATGATGAAAACTCAGAAAATAAATAATAGCATAGAAACCTGAGAAGATAAGTTGGTCAAAACTTTAGAAGTGGTTGCTTAGTGGTTGCAACTCTGCCACATCCTTTATTCAGCTTTTACTGGCTTTGTCAAAGTCCAACTTTACACATATTTTCCCTTATAGATTTTTTTTTTACCATAACAATTCTTAAAAATGTATACCACTTATTTAGACATTAACTTCCTTTTTCCAGTATAATTACTTTTCCCCCTAAAATTCATTAAATAAACATACTATGCAAAATTTTATTTCAAAATACTGTTTCAAGCAAAAGCGTGCTTACAAATTTATTTTATACTGTAGCTTCTAAAGATTGTTACATGGAGAAACTATGAAATGTGTGTTATATTTGGATAAACACAAATATTTTGCTTTGCTTATGGATGCCAAGCAAGAGAAGTAAAAAGGTATCCTCTTCTACTACTCTTCATTCTTGTGCATGTATATGCTTTCCTTTTATTTGAATACTTATTTTTACCCAAAGATTCCAGTCTTTTCCATTTATGTCAAATATTTTGATAGCAGGTAATTATTTTAGAGTTAAAGTCTCAAGGGAAAAATTGTCAAATTCACATTCTTTTAATACAGAATGCCTGCCCAATATTCAAACACCTGACTTTCTACTACCTTTCAAAGAATGATGCTTCATTCCTCTTCCTCCAGGCATCATAAATCTTCCTACTTTGGGGATATAATAATTTCATTAGACTACTTTATATGTAAAAGTGTTTATTAACTTGCTTTTATTCACTTATTTTTAAATTATGTTTATTTTTCCTTTGATGAATAAATTATCTGATAAAAAGTTTGGATAAATTAGATTGAAATTGACATATCATATTTTTATATTTAGCAACTTTTCACTTAGTTGCATCATTTTAGGAGTAAGTTAATGTTACAAAAGGAATAGATGCATTTGGATTCCATAAGACCTCATTTTAAAGACCACAGCTAATAAACTGTTTGCAGTCTACTTCTATAGATTGATAAGTTTATTTATATCTGTTGTATCTGATTCCAACACAATAATTCAATACTGATCACTTAAGCAACAAAATGATTTGGAAAATATTATTTTATCCATTATTTCATCAAAGAATATTCCAAATAACCTTTCTAAAATGTTAGGTGTGAGGGTTGCTGGGATCCCAGTAGCCAGAGATTCAAGAGCATCCTTTTATTTGTGCTTCCATTCTGATCCGCCTCGCTCTCGTGTATCTTTGCATTAGATCCAAATTCTAAGGGAAGTAATCTAATTGGCAAGGACAGGGTTATTCCTACACTTTAAGAGCTACTTTGGATGGGAAAGAGTTTCCTGAAGTAGGTTTGCTATTACTAAAAGAATGAGAAATGTGCTCATTATAGATAAAACAACAGATGGCCACCAGACTATGAGTAGCCTACCAGTGTACACACACACGCACACACAGATTCTTCTACATGTAAAAAACAAAACAAAAACAAAAATTTACACATGATGAATCCATCTCAAATAGAAAATGCTCTCAGCAATGAGAATAGATTAACCAAATGATCAATATTTAGTGCATTCTGTTTCAAGTCTGGAATCTCTGGATTATAAATCATCCTTATTTTTGAAGTTAGCCATAAGCCTTAGCAGCTATTTAAGTCTTTCCATCAACATTTTTTTATGGGCTGTTGTGGTTGTCACTGTTATTTTTCTAAACATCTCTTAAACAGTAGTGGTCTTCTGGTAAACATTCTCATGAAGCATAAATATTATTGGTTTGGTCTATTCTTGCACTCCATTTGGGCAAACCATTAGTCAGTGCCTATGCATCAGCATAGAAATTTCCCTAAGGTTATCTTTCTTTAAAGAAATAGCAGGTGAGGAGAAGTGAAATTTAGAAGGCTGCCCATTAGAAGGACTGTTTTCTTCCCTGTCTTTCAGGACTACAGATGAGTAAGACTCATTCAATAGCAGACTGTACTAGCTACTGGAGAAAAGTTTAAAGAACCATCTGAAAATCCGAATCAATTTTTCATCCTCTATTTTGAAAGATTTATGAAAAGAAACTGTACTTCTTAAACTCACATCATAATGCAGCTCTTAAGTGTCTGATATGATATAAATCTCTCAAATTCTCCTATGTGGTAGACAACTGGGTATTTATTGAAATCATTTTTCTTTTATCCTTCCTGAGATTATTTCTAGCTATATCTAACACTTTTCTTTGTAGTTAGGTGTGAATATGTGGCGCTGTTCTAGCTAGTGGAATGTAAGTAGAAATGATGGCTACTATTTTCAGGTCAAGGCATTTAGGAAGTTTTATGCATCTTTTGAAGTCTTATCTTTCCTGCTACCATGTAGATACAAGAGATGACAATGTCAGGAATGACAAAGACTTAAGAGACAGAGATCCTGGATCTGTGAATACTGTATAGAAAATGCTTCTATTCAGGAACACCCATACTGGACAGTCACGTGAGCAAGAATTCACCTTCATTTGGTTAAATGCCTGAAACTTTGAATGTGTTATAAAAGTTCAAATGAGACCTTCGGTTGAGGAACACAAATAGCTTGCATTTGGCCTTCCTACCATGGGTCAGTAAGTTAATGCTGGGATTCTGCCAGTGGCCAAAGATGTATATCCAATTATATGCCAGTAAACTGGAAAGTAATCATTGGTCTGGTTTATTGTTTCATTGGCCTGAAGCAAAAACTCCATTTTGATACTTGATCCCACTGACTTCACTTTATCAGACCACAGTGATTTCATGGGTTTCTGGAACTAAGTTTAGCTACAAGTCAGTGGCCAGTACTACCTAAAGCAATGTTTATTTAGTTACTTTCTTCCTTGCTCTCCATAGTGCACAGTACCTTGTTTCTTCTGGGAAGGCTGGGAAGAAGGACTACAGTTAGAGAACCAACATGTATTACCGTAGACCCTTCCTCAGCAAGTGTGATTTTTTTTTCCTGTCTGCATTCAAGGATTTCTAAGTATTGGGAATTGACAAAGGGGCCACAACTCTAGTTTGGATGGTGCACATTGGTCGCTAGGTTATTTGACCTAATACTAATCTAGTAAAACCTTACCTCCTATTACTTATATATCCATGGCTATGTGATTAATAAGCTTATATTAGAAATCTCTGTGTGCCTGACATTATTTTTTTTTAAGAGGGAAGCAGGCAAGAAGGCAGAGGGAGAAGGAAGAAGCATTATTTATTCATTGTGGTTGTTCCCTCCGGTCCCAGGTGGTGAACATACTCTACATCCCAGCTGCTAGCTTCACACCTGACCCACCAGAACACACTGTGTCTGGCCTTGTTGGTGATCTTTGTCTTTGATATGAAAACCAGGGATGACTTTCCACAAGTACACACTGATACTTGTAGTGGCCAGTATCCATTTTGATCTTTGGTGTTTGTGCTTTTCTAATCATTAACTGTTTGAATTTATTTACCGATAATATTGATATTGTACTTCTGTCACTACCTAGGTTTAGTAGCCCAGACATCTTCCCATTCCTGTGGGTATCAGCAAGTCCAATTATGGTGGTTGAGAGTTAGATGGGGTTATAAGTTTTTATCAGAGAATATACATTATAGAAAAATAACGTTACATTTCTTACATGATTTTGAACTATGAGAAATTTATATCTACAGTAACAAAAACATGCATTAAATATTTTAAACAGGGTAATCAATGAAATAACTCCTAATGAAAACTTGCAACTTTCCAGGTTCCTAGAACGAGATACAAGTTTGGTCACCATGGAAACACATCACACTTGCCTGTTATTATTTACCCATGTTTTTGAAGCTTTAAAAAGTTTAAAGTAATTCAGAGCTCAGCTTCTTGAAACATTTTAGTAAAAACTAATATTCCAGGAAGCTGAGAACACAATTCTCAAAATATCTGGCAACGCGACTCCAGGTATACAAATATCCTACTATGAGATGCACAGGAAAAAATTAGATGCAATTGCAAGTTCATTAAAAAGGATTTAAGGTCATTCCTAGTGCCTCTACTTTTTTCAGTTAAGTAAGGACTGTCATGTGTTGAGAGTCAAAGAGTGGGAGAAGAGTGATGAGCTTGAGAACAGTACTACACAAGTTAAGCTTTACCAACAGATTTTTGAGAAGTAAAGATAGGTGTGTAAAATGGCTACCATTACCAGTAACCCTTTTCCCATAGCTAAGAAATAATGATCTTGACTAGATCTGAAGCCAAACTACGTTGACATTTATGCTGCTTCTGCTGTATTGCCCTGTTGCTCGTCACAAGTCCCTCTGCAGCTGTTTATGTTACTCGAGACCTATGTAGTCAGTAAAATGTTTGCTCCAGGTATTAAGATAGATCTGATATAATGGAATCTAAATAAATTTTTAAATGATATTCCAGTGTTGAGTAATCAGTAAAAATGGTGAGGTAGAGGTGAGAGATGGTGGCAATCCTGAAAGTACAATCTGGTAGAAGCTTTCCTTAGATCCAGGGTGAACAGCATGTACTACTGCAGTGTGAAAAATCACATCCTGAGTGTTTTTCTTGACTTACACAAGAATGGGAAAAATAGCATGACTTCATTAGCTACCTAAGGAAAAGAAAAGGCTTCATTTTCTTGGTATTGACATTTTTCTGTGGTTAAAACACTGGGTGTTCAATGTTGTAGAACAAACACCCTGGAAACTTTGTATCTTATCTTATTGGTATGACAATTGTCATTTTGTGTAGCAATTTGAAACTGTCATACAATATTACTTTGCACAAGATTAGCAGCCCTTACTCTTTTGTTGAGATAATATCTGAAATAGACAATCAGCTATTTTTCTCCCAGTTAAGCTGTACAGAACAATGAAATCTGAATGATTATCATTGCCTTTTCTTTTTAAAAGAAAAGTTTTGTTTAAAGGGCCAAATGAGCAGTAGTATTTGAAAAGTCTCTAGGTTCAACACCAGGCAGCTCAGATTTTTTGCAAAAACTCCAGCAATCACCAAGTGCCCAAAGAGTAATCAACCTAAGATGTGTAATAAGAAACTTCTGTGTGAGTTGTTAACGTCCCCCAGATGGGGAAAACCACAGTGTCTTTTAATGCACTAATGGTATCAGAACTCATGAACATCAGATGCAACTGCACTTGCCCATTCAATATCAATCTACTATTATAATAAAGGAATTGTAATGTGGGACACTAGGGAATACACAACACATGCTCACATCTTACGACTACTGCTTAACTATTTCATAATGATTTCTTTCAGTCAAACTCTCCTTCCAAGACTTGAATGATAGGATCATAAAAAAGAGATAAAGCAGAAATCAGAATTTAGGACTCTCCAATATTAACAACTAATGGATTTCCCATTCACCATTAAGCCCTTTGACTATTGCTTATTGGTTCATGGGGAATATTAATTTCCTTCTAGTCTCAAATGAAATATAAATAATAAAAATACTTTAGGAAACTTCTTTTTGGAATCTACTCTTATTTTAACACTTGCAGAAAGTCATGAGACTACTGGTTTCTGAAAGACAGATGGGACTTTATCCACCATTTTTTTTAAAGTGAAACATTCCATCTATGATATTTCACCACAAAAATGTCTTCACAATATTGTAATTCAAATGCTTGTATTCATAGTTTACTCTCATCAATATTGTATATTAAAGTGGAAAAATTAACACCCTATGCTTTCCCTAGGAACACATCTTAATTGTTAAAAACTCTACAGAATTAATATATAAGACCTAGAAGAGGTATATGGATAGACAGTCTTCTGGACTCTCACTGTTTTTACTGATTTCTTTGTAGCTTATAAAATATAAAGGAGCTAATTTTTTTTTTAAATATGCATAGTAGCTTTTCTGTTGCATAGTGTTTCTATAGCAATTAAGAAAAGAAAATACTCCAAGCACTTCTTGTCATATTTCCTTAATAAATCAAAGTAGGCCAGAATTTCTAGTCTCATTATTGTATCTTACAACTACAACTTCTACCATATATATATATATTTTATATATATATATATAATGTATATTATATGTTATGTATATATTATATATTATATGTCTATTTTTGTTACTTATTGATATGTATTTATTAAGATAAATATATATTATTTATTTTAAGCTCTGACCCAGTTTCTGAAACCCATGTCCCTAGACTTTAACATGGCCTGCGCCTTAGCTGCCTTAGCTACCTGAGCCTTAACGTTATGCACACCACATTTAGTTTAAAAACGGGTTAACTCAGCACCATTATTGTACTTAGTTTTCCACATCTTTTAAGTAGAACACACTGAAGATTTGACAATTCTTAAAAGCATTTTCTCAGATTAGATACGTTGATGAAGTTACTTGGTTTTAAGAAATGGTATCAGTTTTATCAGTGAAAGTAATTATCTAGCAAAAAGGAATTTGTTGATGTAGTTACAAATATTTCATGTTCTCCAGTTGCACAATAATTCCATACTGATACTTCAGAGAAAACATGAGATAGCCACTATAGCTTTTCACTTGCAGAAGAATTCTCCGATAAGACAATTCAAACATGCACTTCTCTTTGGAAAAAGTGAATGATTTCAGTTCTCAATTTTCAACAAAAAATAACAGCATTACAAGGCAAATTTGAAATATATGATAAATGTGAATTTCAAGTTTCTAGGAGACCAAGAGTAAACATGGAATTTTTCTGGAAAAATTAAGACTGTCTATAAAATCTGTTACAGATAATGGCAGGCCATGCCAGGATGTCATAACCCAGTGGGCTAAGTGAGTCCCATTCTTCTCAAAGATGGTACATTATGATTTCTTTAGTAGCAACTGACAACTTGTAGTTTGCAAAGGTAACAGTCCTACATCCCCTACGCTCAACAATATTTTTTCCTCATCAATCTGCTTGGTTACTTCTAGCTTATGTAAAGAAAAGAAAAAAAAAAGACATTGTTTTAGTGTAGAAATAAAACTCAAAAACCATGGGATTTGAAATCAAGACTCTATAAACAAGCACTAAAGAATATCTTACCACCTCACAGTATATCTACTTATGAAGGGGAAAATAATAATAGAAAAACATCCAAATTTATAAATCACTCGTTCAGAGACTATTCCTTGCTTGCTGGGAACCAGGTAGGCTGACATTGAAGAACACACAGTGGACTGCCTTGGGAATACTAACAAATAGGCAATTCATGACAAATAGCCCATTTGAGCTGTTGCACAGTGCTCAGGTTTGAACCATCACAGAAGCTTCTGGCAGAGGTGGTACTGTTAGAAGAAGGCACAGACTTAACCTAGATTTACCTTTCAAAGAAAGACATTCAAAGCACAGGCTCCTTTCCTCCCTTCGGCAAAGTGTCAGGCACAGGAAATCTTGATACTTTGAGGGAAAATACAGGTGAAACCACAAGGCAAGAAGTGTCAAAAATTACATTTAATTGGCAGAAGAGGACTAAATTCTTTGACTTTGCCAGTACACTAAGGTGTTTGGACTGCTTCCTGTGGCTGTGAATAGTTACTGAATGATTCTAACAAGAATGATTTGTTTTAGAAAAGTCATTTTGGTGTCTTGTGAGTCAACAGATGTATTCCTGGTGGGCAAGAGGGTGGGGAGGACTAGAGGCGATTGAGGGTGGGGAGTTTTAGAGGCGATCGATCGCAGTTTCCTGAGGGCTATTGCTTGTATTGTGTGTGAGATAATGAGGGACCGCCCAAGAGAACGGAGAGTAGCAGAAGATTTCAAGAGGATTGTGTGGAAGTGTGGGGTAGATACGGAGTCAATTCCATATAACTCCCTGTGGGGGCCTGGCTGATCTTCCTGCCTCTTGCTGGAGAGGGCAGGGCTCTCCCCGGGGACCTCTGAAGTAGAGACTGCAGTTACCTGCCATACTGCCTGACTACCCCTTCAGATGAATCCAGTAGAATCTGGCCTGCTGGGCAGGAATAGCTGGCCAGAAACAAATCTTTATTTCTGGTGCTACATTTAGAGTAAGAGAGGAAACTTGGATTATTTGCCTCTATGAAAGCCATTGACTCCAGAGGAGAAATTCTCCCTTCAGCAATGCTGGGCACTCATCCATTTGGAACAAAAAAGCTGGAAGAGGAAAAGACAAAAACTTCATTTGGATATTGTAAAAGGAAAGGGGATATTTGAACATTGACTAAATAAAGAGGAGTTAATATAAGTGTTACGCTCTGTGGCAAAACTCCATTATATGTGTAGTTATTAAATTGTAAAGAAATGATATTTTTTTGTGGAAAGTTTATACAGTTCTTGCGTTTGCACCTTGACTCACAGAAATGCATGTGGTACATTTATTTCTCCATTGTCATCCTGAATGTGGTCATTATGTGCTATTTTCAAGAATTAAACAACAGTTTAATCAGTTGTACCTAATTTGAGAATTCTGTGCAGTGTGTCTGCATTTCATGTCTGTTGAATGATTCTGTTTGGGGGCGTCTAAGGCAGGAAACGTGTTATGAACGCTGCTGACACCTCCATCAGACAGAAAGCACTAGAACTGATGCTTGGGCAGGCATGGGGTCAGGCTTTCCCAGGTCTCAGCTGTAAATTTTGCAGTTCCCCCTCCTCCCTTCCCTCTTCTTTCAGTTATGTTAGCTGCAGTAGAGCCTTTGGCTCAATATTATCTGACTGTCTGATATATTTGTTTCCTGGCTCCAGGCAGAAAGGACCTGTTCTAACAAAGCCAGATATTCTTTTCCTCTTGCTTTCAAGATAGGCTAGTCCCCAGGAAGTGGCTGTCTTTCTTCTAAAAGAGTGAAAGAATTTTGTCTCACTTAGCTCCTGGTGGCAAGCAATGGAAAACAACTCTGGCTCATGTAAGGAAAAGAAATTGACTGGAAGGATAGAAGGTAGTAAACAAGGGGAGGCTAGGAAGTGGGAGCCCAGGCAGAGGCTTATGTCTGAAACTGTCTGGTTAGTGAATGACTGGGGCCCCTCCTTCCACTGCTGACAGTGTCCTGACAGTCAAGCTACTGGCACTGTCCATCCCTGCCGCTGAAGACTGCTCTATAAACTTCACCTCTGCATCACTCACTGAAGCTGTAAAACTGGGGAAAAGAGCCCAAATGGCTGAGACTAGGTACATGTCTCCTGTGGTAGCTGCCAGGGCTAGGGGAGGGCATGCTTGCCTTCCTTTGGCGAAATTGTATCAGGAGTTGGGCTATGCCTTGTCCCAGCGTTCACGCAATGAGAAATTTCTCCCAGTAGGAAAGGGTTTGTGTAGCCAACAAATAACAAATATTCACTGCATTTTAATCTTTTGGCTACCTATATTTGTCCTTCTGTGCACATATACATTTAGAAAATGCCTTCTTTTGGCATGCCCTGGTGTCCTAGCAGAAAGACCACCGGACGATGTCCATTTCCCCCACCCCTCCCCTGTTACTTTGGTAACCCCTGATTTTCCTTTTGGTCTTTCATCTCTAAGAGCCCATAGTTGTTTGGAGTAGTGTTCTCTCTGTCTCTCTCTGCCTCCCTTCCCATTTTTAGTGTTGCTTAATTTATGACATTTATTTGTTTTCTCTTTACCCATGATATAAGTGCTATCATACGATGTCTGCCCTTCTTCTTCTGGCTTATCTTAGAAAGCATAGATCTCTCCAAGTCCACCCATGCTGTTGCAAATGGCAGGATCTCTCCCTTTTGATGGCTGCATAGTATTCCATAATGTATATAAACCATTTCTTCTTTCTCCACTCCTCTGTTAATGGGCATTTAGGTAGTTTCCAGTTCTTAGCTATTGTGAATTGTGCTGCAATGAACCTGGCGGTGCATATATCTCTTTGAATAATTTTTTTGTGTCTTTGGGGTAAATTCCCAGTAGGGAAATAACTGGATCATATGGAATTTCCATTCTCAATTCCTTGAGGACTCTCCATACTGCTTTCCAGAATGGTTGCATCACATTACATTCCCACCAACAGTGAATTAGAGTTCCCTTTTCTCCACATTCTCTCCAGCACTTATTATTTCCTTTTTTTTGGATAATAGCCATTCTTACTGACATGAGGTGATGTGTTCATCATTGTTTTGATTTGCATTTCCCTGATGACAAGAGACATAGAACATCTTTTCATGAACCCGTTGGTCATTTGTATGTCTTCCTTGGAGAGGTGTCTATTAAGTCCATCAGCCCATTTTTTGATTGGATTGCGTGTATTTTTGTTCACTTTTTGAGTTCTTTGTATATCTTTGATATTAACCCCTTGTCTGAGGTGGGAGAGACAAATATCTTTTCCCATTCAGTTGGATGCCTTTTTGTTTTTATGTGAGCTTCTTTTGCTGAGTAGAAACTTTTTAGTTTTATGTATCCCACTTGTTTATTTTGTATTTTATTTGCCTTGCAGTGTGGTTGAGTTGCTAAAGATATTGCTTAGGTCTATGTCTAATAATGTTTTACCTCCATTCTCTTCTACATGTTTGATGGTTTCTGGTCTTATGTCTAGGTCTTTCATCTATTTTGAGTTAATTTTTGTGTATGGTGTTAGGTAATGGAATCCCACTTAGAATTTGGCCACTGATGCAAACATTACATCATAAATTACTACCAACAAACCCCTTAAGAAAAGGAAATCTAATTAAAATGTGTAAATATAGCTTTGATGACTCAGCAGGGCAGAAAAAATAGGTAGAGGCATTGGTCTCTGTTTTTGCAACTGGCCATGAGACTGTAACGGGTACTTACAACTTGCTTCTTCCAACGTGCATTTCTGTTTGCTTTGCCTTCTGCTAGCACCTTGGCGGACTGGGATTCTCTACCCACTGGGGTCACTCAAATTTTCATTCCTGGGACAGCTAAGCTTTTGGTGGTTCTGCCTGAATAGATTGCCAGTCTTTGATTAACTTTTAGCCCTGGACTTGATAATATGAGAAGGTGTTCTGTTTATTCTCCTGCCTGCTCCCATTGTGTGACAGAAATCCTGTTTTCCTTTGAGAATTAGAGTCAATCAAAGCAGTCTAAAGTACACTTTTCTATTTATTTATTTATCTATTTTTGCATGTCTTCACAGTGTTATAAGGAGAATAAAATGGCCCAGTGGAAGTCTCAGGTTCATTCAATGCTGAAAGCATTTTTCTTTCCCTTTCTCCCTCTCTCCTCTTAGTATTCTCCTCACCAGCAGAGCCTGGAGAGATGATGGGATGGAAAGCACACTTTTGCTTATTAGTAATTAGGCAATAGTGAATAGTATCATATTTCTAGCCCTTGGTTCCTGCACTAACACAGTTTGGGTTTGCTTGCTTAGGACAGTACTGCAGCTGCAGAAATACACAGTGATTTTTCAAGGTATTTTTCCCACATGATAACATAAATCAGTCTTTGCTAGCCTATTACATCTCATTTGACTCTAGATGATGGGTATATGATTTTAAAAAAACCACACACAATGTAACCACTGGTCATTTTTAATGCAAAGTGAATGCATTGGTCCTTGGTCAAAGCAACGTTATGGAAATAGAAAGACTGCGTACCTGGAGTGGGCAAAATGCCCATTGCCTTTCATTCTAGGAATGATGATGGGTAACCTAGATTCCTAGGGTCTCAGAAATTAACTTTGGCTCTTAGTACCCTGTATGTCTCTAAATATTTGAATACTTCCCCCCGTAACACAGTTAACTTGATAAATGTCAAAAGTCACACAGCTGGTAAATTTTGGTGGAGCCAGAATTTACATCCAGGTATACTGACTCCCAAATATAAAATTTGTCAATATTCAGTGCACCTATTCTAAGAATTAGTTACTTATCATTTTATTATTTTTAAGGTCACTAGGTTTGTCTTCATTAAAGGAGCCTTGGGTTTATAAAATGACCTTGTTCTAAGAATTGCATGAGAGGTCAAGAATTTAATTTCTATTTTGATAGTATTTATTTTACCAGGATTAAACTTTTTTCTTTAGTTGTAAGTCAAGTAAGACCCTAGTGAGTTGTTCTTCTGTTTCAACACAAGAGACCCATGGTTGATTAATTAACCATCAGCAAGAATATATCAGGCTGGAACGTTCTGAGTGCTATAGTAATTACGACTCCTTTCTCTCACAGAATTATGTGTCGTGTTATGGACACCTGACTGAATTCAGGGAAGCCAATTCACTGGCAACCCACTGGAATCCCCAAGAGAACAATCAGGAAACACTTTTCTAAAATATTGATGCTGTTGTCACTAATGTATATCACAAACCTTGGTGGAAGAAGGGAATTCTCGGCCTTCCCAGGAAATGTTGAAAGTATGTTAGAGAGTTCACACATGGTAAATACACTATATAGTCTTCCAAATTTTTGAAGTCCTTGCATTTCTTCCTTCTTGATCTACCAGGGAATATCTGTTATCTCAATGGACAGGGTATGAAAAATAAATCCTCACTATGTCTGTAGGTGTACCAGATGGGGAAAAAAAAAAATTCAAATTATCATTTTTTCAAAACAAATGAGTATACACACTTTTGAAAGTCAGCAAAGAGAATAAGGTTTATGACAATAACAAATGGCCTACTTGCTCACCCCCAAGCCCCCACGTTTCTGCTTTCAGGGATAAGGATTATCAACTTTTAACTTTTACTTCTGCTATATTTCTAGGTAATCTTCTTATCTAAATTTACTATTTCCTACTTTGCAATTATAGATAGCATCTATTGATTTCCACTTATGAGAGGTAAGAACTACAGTTTTCTTTCACCAATGCTCAGCCACCTCTGCCCACACTTTCCCTCTCTTCCAAAGTAGTTGCACCCTAATTTTTGTTAAATATCTATTAAATGACTTTATTAATATTATCAGTTAAGCATGGTGTATAGTATATGTCTTTTGTTTTTCTTGTCACAAATAATGAATTCTCTTTCCATGATTGCTTATTATATGTAGATATTATTGATAATCAAATTTCTCAGCTCTATAAAACTTCCTCACCATAAAGTCATGAATAAGGCACAACGGAAAAGCTCTCAGTCTCAGTTTTTCTCCTGAACAGTGTGTCTTTCTGAGCAGTGCTCTGTTCTGCAGTGTTAGTTGTTAAGACCATCCGCACAGCTGTCATCGTGGGGCTTCTTGTCTTATTAAAGCTGGGAATTCTTACCTTGACACTACATAGAATCTCTCCTTTGTGGATGCCATGTCTTCTTATTACTGAGTCTTTTGTGTTGGTGGAACGCATCTCACTGACAAAAGATTATAGGCAAAGTTTCTAAAGATCCCTAATCTGGACATGTCTTTACGTTCTCCTTACATTATCTTCTAGCTTCTAGTCTGATGCCATTATATTTTCTTATCTTTTTGTGTACCTTCCCTCTTGAAGCCTATCAGGTTTTTAGAAAAGCAGTCGTGTCTGGGATTTTTATGAAAAAAAAAAAAAAAATTAGCCATATTAAGAAACGGAATGAATTTTACAGTAAATATTTATATACTCTCACCTAGATTCTACAATGAAAGGTTAAGGATTGCTATAGGTGTTTTATCACAGATTCATCTATGATATGTCTTGTTCTGTCAGTCCTTCAAACTGTCTTGTTTTTTTTTTTGAATCTAAGTTGCAGAAATTAGTATACTCCTCTCTGCTTATTTCAGCGTACCTATCAACTAGAGTTCAATATTTGTTTACAGTTTTTGTTTTGTGGTAAAAATTTTCATGTGATGAAATACACAAATATTAAGTTTACCATTAGGTGATTTTTTATAACTGAACTGCTATCAAAATACAGGATGTTCTGTTCTGTTTCTTCCTAGACAATGCCTATCCCTAGTTCTCTGAGGCAACCATTGTTCTGTTGTTGTTTTTTTCTTACCATAAATTGTTTTTACCAGCTTAAGAAATTTTATAGCATTTGAGTCTGAATTTTTTCCATCTACAAAATGTTCTTGATATTTATTCATAGTGTTCCTTTTATTACTAAGTAGTTTTCCGTTTGGGTCCTTTGAGAAGAAAGTAGAAAGGCGTGACTCAATATGTGAAAGATCTGTTGAGGGAAATGCTTGTGAAGGATAAAGGAAAAGGAGTCAGAGCAGGTAAGTACTTTCAGTTTGTCTGAAACCTGTGAAGGAGGGGAGGATTGAAGGAGGCCTGGGTAGGAAGAGCCTCAGACTGAAAATCAGCTCTGAGAAAAATTTCAGTGAAGCTGATGAGGAGTCCTCATGAAGAGTAACTTGTTAAAGGAGCCCCAAGTTCTCCATAAATACATCTACTATGTGTAGTCATCTGCTAGAAGCAGCCATAAGAAGCATAAGGTTGGATCCCAAGGGTCAGCAGCTGGGACTGCCAGTGAGTTATGCTGCCCTGAGTGGTTCAGTTGACAACCACCACTGTGGCACTCCATTGTACGACTGGAACACAGTTTCCTCATGATGGACTCCTAGGCTATTTCTAGTTATGGTTAACATTTCTGTTAATATTCTTGCATAATTCTCTTTGATAGGCATACATTTTTATTTCTTTACTGTAAATAACCTAAGGGTGGGGTTGCTAGATCATAGACTTAGGCATATATTTGCTTTTCTCAGAAAGTACCAGAGTTTTTCCCAAAGTGATTGTACCATTTTTCATTCCCAACAATAACGTAGGAGAATTCCAATTACTCCATATATTAATTAACATTTAGTGTTTTTAACTTTAGCCATTCTGGTGGATGTGTACTTGTGTCTCATCATTTTGATCTGCCTTTCTCAGATGTCTAGTGAATAATTTTTCATGTCCATTTTATTATTCATATATTTTCTTTCTGAAGATCATTTCATTTTTAATTTACTGAATAAATCGTCCACAGACTACTGTCTCAATATGCACATTCCTAATTCTTTTTCAAAATCTCTATCACAAAATTAGGTGTGAATAGACAAATTTTGGTCTGTTAAATTCACAAATTTTAAGGATGCAAATTCAAAACTTCTCTGAGACATGATGTAGCTTCAATTTTTCAAAAATAGCCATTTTTCTTTTGTTTGCTTACCTTTTTGTTTAATGTCATACACCTTGTACAGGTCTTAGTTCTGTCCAATATAGCAGGAATGAATTATATGGTTGAACCCAGAAAATATGCTTATATGAAGATAAGCAAAGGCCTTTCTGAGGTGGTTTGTCTATGGAGCTCTGAGAAAAGTGAGGTCCCTGGCACCAGGCATTGGATCAAGACATTGTATGTACGCCTACTTACTAGAAAAGGAAGCTATGTTTCCTGTGCTGTTGAGGTGGAAAGCTGAGACCTCTCATTTTCCCTGAATTTGAATGTTAACAGTGGTTAACAGGGGGTCCAGAATATGGGATTCAAGTTACAGAGATCTTGTTTTGGAACTTAAAAAAAAGTTACCTACTTGTGACCTTTGGGGAAATTACTGAAAATCTCTGAGCCTCATTTCTTTCTTTTTAAAGGTCTACTTTTATTAAATAAACCATCTTAAAACATAAGAACCATCTTAACACAGAAACAATTTATTATTTCTCATGAATCTGCAGTATGACTGAGAGATTCTCCTGTTTAATATAAGTGCGCAGGAATGGTTAGAAGCTCCAGACAGGTTTCCCAGACAAACAGCAATGGATGTGGTGAATAGACAGTGGCTACTGAGTACATCTGATTTAGCAATAGGGTATGAACGATTTGTATTTTAAATGCACAAAATATATATTCTAAAAATAATTTACTGGATAATCCTAATCTCCTCCCCCTCCACCACTTCAAGAAAATAAGACACTGCTGATTCAAAAATATGTCACCACAGCCTTCAACAAGCTAAATCACAATATTGAATGTAAATCAACAGTAAATTATAATTTAAAACCAAGGGTGGAAGCATTTAGTTGTTCTGATCAGTTAAAGTAAATATCAAGGATGCATTGAGAATAAGTCATCCTTAAAATGTGAGAATTCTAATTAATATTGCTATGCTATGTATGGAAACTAATTGATTCAATATTTTCCTTAGGAATGCAACATGATTCTTAAGACACCTATTTTTCCATTCTTCTAGGAAAATTGTAGAATGTGAAAAATTCCAACACTTATTAATATGATTTCTACTCTCCAACTTCTGGAAAAACTATTTGTGGCCCCAAAATATATTATAAATAGCCTAACTTCTGGGGTGGTCTGTTTTCCTTTTCTACAAAAATACACACACATACATATACACTCAAAACTGTCTACCCTTCAGCATCAGGAGGGATAATCTGATTTGGGAAGTTGGCTATAAAACTGAAATTGCACTGACGGTGAATAGCTGTGAGATAAATTTTGATCTCACTAGTCAAACCATGGCTTGTTGTCGATGTCATTGAAAGTGATATAAAGTGTGCCATGCCTACCTCAATAAAATGTTCATTGTTACTGAATTCCACTGATTTTTTCAATTGTGAAAAAATGTTTTCTCCTCTAAAATGCTAATTGAGGTGAGACCAGACAAGCTGAAGTGGCTTGGAGTCATTTTTTTCTGTGTGTGAAAGGGGACCTGATGAATCTAACTTTCATTTTGGCACTTCTCAGTAAGTGGGTGGTCATTTCCTCTTATTTTCTAGGATCTGAGCAGTATTTTCAGCTTTTATATTTTACTAAGATTTTTTTAAGTTAAAGCAAAACCTAGTATATGTAATTATTATTTGCTGAAATCACATACCAGATATACTACTAGGATTTACCTATCTGATTTTGAACTGCAAAGTCTTGGCATTCTTATATAAGAGGAAAAGTAACTTTTGTATTAGTTAAAATCCCAAAATGAGCACTTTTAAATAAGCAATCAACAATTTAAAAATCTACATATATACATTAATCACAGAAAACTTGAAAAAGTAATATAAAGCTCATAAGATCATCACACACACAATATTTGGGGGCATATCCACTAAAGCTATTTTTGAGGTAATATATATAAAAATAGGATAATTTGTTGAAATAATACTTTGTCTTTTGTCCCTTTGCTATAGATAATTTTCCTTTTCATTTACCAAGATAGTGGCCAAGATTTTTTTTTTCCTTACCACAAGAAGTTAATAATGCTTTTAGTGGCAAAGCCAAAAATGAATTTGGCCAGTCAAAGGAAAAACCATTCTCATTTGTTAAAGACAGACATAGGGAAATAGAATCAAATGTCTGAGGGAAGGATGACCTCTAGGAACTGGGTGAAGTTGGAAAGAAGTAAGGTTTTGAGAGATTACTGGGATCCATAAGAGAATAAATGTCTGAGACCTGCTTCCTGTTGTTTTCTGGAATCATAGTGACTGTCACGGTTTTGGGGGAACTGGAACACATATCTCTTACTTTAAATGAAAAGTTAGAAATGATTAAGCTTAGTGAGAAAGGTGTGTCAACAATCTAAATAGGCTGAAAGCTGGTCACTGTACCAGTTAGCCAAGTTGTAAATGGAAAAAAAAAAAAAAAAAAAAAAAAGCTTTTGAAGGAAAATTAAAGTGCTACTCTAGTAAACATGAGAGTGATAATGCAAAATAGGCTTTTTGATGATATGGAAAATGTTTCATTCATCTGGATAGAAGGTCAAACCGATCGCAAGCTTCCCTTATGCCAAAGCCTAATCCAGAGCAGGCCTTAACTCTGTTCAATTCTATGAAGAGTGAGAGAGGTGAGGAAGCTGCAAATGAAAAGTTCGAAACCAGGAGAGGTTGATTCTTGAGTTTAATATTAAAAAAAAAAATACCTGCCTATAACAAAATTATAAGATGAAGCACTAAGGGCTGATGTAGATCCTGCAATAAGTTTTCCAGTACATCTAGCTAAGATCATTGATTAAGGTGACTACACTAAACAACAGTTTTCAAAGTAGATAAAACAACCTTGTGTTAGAAGATGGTGCCATTGCGGACTTTCATAGCTAGAGAGAAGTCAGTGTCCACCTTCAAAATTTCAAAGGACTGACTGACTAGTTAGAGGCTAATGCAGATGATGATTTGAAGTTGAAATCATTGCTCATTTACCCTCCAGAAATCATAGGGCCCTTAAAAACTGTGCTAAATATACTCTGATTGACCCCTATAAAAGGAACAACACAGGTAGGATGACAGTACATCTACTTAAAACATGATTTGCCATATATTTTAAACCCACAGTTGAGAACTCTGCTCAGAAAAAAAAAAAAAAAGTGGTTCCTTTCACAATAGTATTGCTTGCTCATTGACAATGAAACTGGTTTAAGAGTTCTGATGTACAGAAGGTATTGTTTTCATGTCTGTTAAAGCAACATCCATTCTGCAGCCTATAGGTGGAGTCATTTTAACTTTCAAGTTTTATTGTTTAAGAGATACATATTGTAAGGCTGTAACTGCAGTAGCTAATGAATCTTCTGGTGGATCTGAGCAAAGTATTGAAAACCTTCTGGAAAGGGTTCGCCAATCTAAATGTCAATAAGAACACTCACGATTCATAGGAGGAGCTCAAAGTATTAACAGTAACAGGAGTTTGGAAGATTATTCCAACCCTCATGGATGAATTAGACATGGAGTCTGAAGATGTGACAGAATTGCTACAATTTCATGATAAAATTATAATGAATGAATTCCTTCTTATGAATGAGCAAAAAATGTGTTTTTTGGAAATGTAAGTAATCTACTTTTGGTGAAAATGTGGTAAACACTGTTGAAACGACAACAGGATTTCAAATATTATGTAATCTTATTAGATAAGGTGGTGGGGCGGGGCTTGTTGGTTTGAGAGAACTGACTCCAGTTTTCAAAGAAGTGCTTCTCTGGGCAAAATGCATCACATGCTACATAAAATCTCTCATGAAACAGTCAATAACCACCACTCAATCAGTCAGCAGTCAGCAGCATCAAGATGAGACTGTCTACCAGCAAAATGATTATGATTCACTGAAGGCTCAGTTGATGCTAGCAATTTGTAGCATAACGTATTTTTAAATTAAGGTATGTACATTAGACTACAAAATAGTGCAAACTTAACTTTCATATTCATGAGGAAAACGGAAAATTGAAGTGATGTGCTTCACTGTGTTATTTGCTTTGTTAGTGTGAAACTGGAACTGAATCTGCAATACAGGTGTGCCTATCAGTGTGACCTTGGACAAATGTCTTGACTTTTGTTATTCGGTCGTTTTATGTATAAGATCAGGTCACTAGTAGTACCCACATCATAGGATTTATTGCGAGAAATAAACATGTTAAAACAGAATCATGTTTGGTAGCATAGTATGTGCTCCATAAACATGAATTGTCGGGGATAATTTCTGTATTGCCTGGACTGGTTTCCACTACTTGTGGGTCCATATTCAGGACCGTAGAACAAATCCTATAACTGCCTCTGCTAACAAGATTCATTATACCCCTCAAAGGAGATTTATTGGAATTAGAATCTGTGTCCCTGTTGGGGGAACCGTTGGGCTGGGGCATAGTCAACTCTCAGAAGGCATCATGGCTTCTGGGTGCAGTAGGGACCATGATGACGAGAGCGGGTTAGAGAGGATCTTCTGGAATGCGTCAGAACCCACAGCACTTCAGGGAGGGCAGCAGGAGGTAAAGGAAAGAAGAGAAAGCTAACGTAGCCTATTTGCTTATGATATGATTTGCACTGTGATTCTTTGATTACAGAAGAAATGTAGAAGGTGAACTCTAAGAACTTCATTTGCACTTTGAATTCCTACAAAAACAAACGCTCTTCTTGGAGAGTGAGGGGCATCTAGTGACTGTTGTTGCCTGGAGTTCTGGGGTGGGAGGGTGGGGGGGGGCGCATAAAAGGAAACTGTGTGTGCTGCTGGGGGACCAGGAAATGAGAGAGACGTTCAGTGTGGAAAGGTGGGTAATGATAAATTACTGAAATCCGATTGTGATTGCTAAGAGTCTTTTACCAGCCTTCAACACAAGGCACACAAATGTGAAAATTGCCTCAGGCATTTAACTGAGATAGAGTGGTTTCCTGGGCTGAGAAACAGTGACTGATGGAAGAATTTAGAAAGAGTGACAATGGACTTTGCTGTTTCTCTCTGTCTCTCTCTGTCCTCTGTCTCTCTCTCTTTCTCTCTCTCTGTCTCTCTCTGTCTCTCTGTTTCTCTCTGTCTGTCTCTGTCTTTGTCTCTGTCTCTCTCTCTGGGGGTGTGTGTTTCACTGTAGATTTTTGGCATATAAGCATTAAAAAGTTAAGTTTTTTAATTTTTTTATGTCTAGTTGGTCAAGGGTATTGTTTTTTAGTGGTGGTGTATTTTATCAAATGCTATTCCTTTATTGCTTGGAATATTTTTGATTTTTCTTTAAGCTATTATAGTGATAGTAAATATTAAAGAGATTTTATGTTAAATGAGGCTTGTATTACAGTAATGAAGCTTACTTGGTTCTGACATATTGCCTGGTGTATGTTTTTGAAATCAGTTTGCTAATATTTTATTACATCTTCTATTTATGTTCCTGAGATTGGTCTAATTTTTTTGTTTTGTACTGTCCTTGTTAGTTTTGATATTGGAGTGTTTAGTGATGAAGTGATTTTAGGAGTTTTCCAGTGTTTCAATGCTTTAAAGAATATGTATATCATTTAAAAAAATATATAAGTTCAAAAATACCAGTCCATCTGATCCTGGTAGGAATTCCTTTTATTACTGTTGAAAATTTTTGACTGGATACAATTTCTTTAATGGTTAGAGTCCAATTAGGTTTTTCAGATATTTTAACCCAAATTTCTTATGATGTGATTTATGGAGAAAATTGATCATTTCATTCAAATTTTTAAATTTAATAGATTAAATGGCTCATGGTCTTGCAGTTTACTTTATCAATATATATTTTCTCTGCATTTATCCTTCTCTGTGCATTGTTTTAGAGCAGTCATCTTGTTTTCTTTGATCATTCTTGTGAGTTTATTTATTTTATTAGTGTAAAAGGGTGGCTTTTAGATTTGTTGCTTCTTTTAAAAATACACATAGAATTTAATTAAAGGCCTTAAATTGACCAACTTTCAGAGTTGATTTGTTTGAAAACATCCTTAATTTATTTTCATTCTTAAAAGATATTTAGTTGGTTTTATAATTCTAGGCTGATGCTTATATTCTCTCCACATATCAACTGTTCGTCTATCAGTTCATGTGGCAATAATATATATATATATGTATATAATTTTTCTTTTAAATTGTGGTAACTCTTAAGAGATTTCCTTTCTGTGGTGTTGGAGTTTCATTGTAAATCTAGGTAGAGATTTCCTTTTTATTTATACTGCTTGACATTTTTAGGTATTTCAAATCAAAATGTTAATGTCTTTTCAATTCTGGAATATTCTTAGACATCATTATATTTTAATAATTATTTCTTAATATTCTTTTTTTGGTCTGGAATAACATCTTGATATATGTTAGATTTATTACTCTATTTTTCATTTTTCTTATTTACTCTTTGTTATTTTCTTTGTGATACATTCTGGATATTCTTTTGAGATATATGCAAGCTTCTGTTAAACCCATATACTTATCTTTTTGTCCATTAAATATTTTATTTCTAGAAATTTTTATTCTTAAAAATTAGTTTGTCATTTCCTATGGTTTCTGAGTATTTGTATATGTTTTCATTTGTAAGTTTCATTCCTTTAATCTTTAAGCCTGAGTATAATGTTTCCATATTTGTGTCCTAATACTTTTATTTCTAAAATTCTGATGTTCCTGTCTCGTCTGTTTGTTATTTTTGCTTGTTCTTCCTGAGAAGGTTTTATTTGTTTGTATATCTAGCTGCTTTTGCTTGTGATTTACCCATTAATCTTATTAATTTCGAGAAATTCTTTAAGGTCTGAAATGTAAGTGGTTCCTTCAAACAGGATTTTATTTGCTTCACCTAAGTATGTGGGCTCATCACACTTCTCAGATCACTCTGAATTACATTTCTGAATTAAATAATTTTGTTTTGTCTAAGTAGCATTAGGATCAGGCCGAAGAAGGCTCCTTTCTAGCCTCTACTTTTCAGCAATAATTTTGCACCCTTTACTAAGTGACTAAGATGGGAAGAGTTTGCTTGAACTCACCCTTGAGGTATTCATCATTTGAGACATCCAGTTTTATAAGCAAGGGAACTCTTCTTAAATTTCCACCTTTGAGTTTTGAGTTTTGAGACATCTCTCTTATTCTTACCTACCATAAAGCCATGAAAACCTAGGTTTGGACAACATCTATTAATTGTTTACTTTTCTATCACCTAAACTGAGCTTTTATGAAGATTTAAAACAATATTTTATCTAAGATTTTCACTTATTTTCAATGGAAGAGTTATCCAGATACATAGTCTGTATATTAATAGAAACAGAAGTGTTATGTATTTATCTTAATGTATATAAAATCATATAAACAGCATATGAAATCTGTTATTTCATTGATGCTTTAAAAGTATTATTAATTAAAATAGAGGATTCCAGTTGAACAGTGGTATGCAGATTGGGGATAAATCATAACAAAAGTAAACTGTTGACTACTGTTCTAGCAAATGTCAATGGTAACTTTGCATTAATAATAAGAGCAAATTTACAGACTACTGGGTTGACAGCTTGACAAAGGTGACATAATCAGAGGATGGAGAATGAAGTGAGAACAACCACAATTAAGAACAGAAAGATCAGCAACCTTACTCAGAACACGTATAGATGCAAATTTCTAGACCTCAGAGACTTGATAAGGGAATCACAGAACTCTAGCTGAAAACATGAGTCACTAAGGTCACATCAGAGCTTCTGGAAGCTCAACTGTCCCTCCAGGCCCACCTTGAATACTTATGGCTGGAGCCAGTTACAGGTAGATTAGTTTGGCTGTGTGTTAGCCGCTCATCATGAGGTGCCAGGTGCACCTCATCAGTTTCAGTGTTGTACAATAATGTGACTACAGAGCTCCTCTAATACAGGACATTGAGACCAGGAACACAGTCCCCATTTATCACCTTCTCTTCACCCCAGGCCAGATCTAGTTTAGGGATCTTAGTGAATTCAGACCTGTGGCATGGGAACAAATCAGTTACTCAGATTTCTCTGGCTCCAAAGTACTTGTATGAATGAAGTTTTGGAAACACAGGTCTAGGAGAAATAGAGTTTGTCAGAAATTATGGATATTAGGCAGGATCAAAGGAAAAAGTTATCACATTCAAATTAGTGTAACTTTATGAAAAGAACTAATTACAGAGGGGTGTGTGTGTGTGTGTGTGTGT
>RJWH01006449.1:0-33165 GCA_004363575.1 Solenodon paradoxus
GGGAGGCAACAAAGAACTGAAGGGATGCCACCCCAAAATGATTAATAGTATCCAGTCAATAAGATGTCCTCCTCTCTCAGCTCTAGCTCCAGCTCCCATGTCTTGGCTTGTGTCCAAACCAACTGGAGGCACATACGTAGACATTCCTCCCTGTCACCTGGCTCATGACGCCAATTATTCGTCCATGCTGTGTACTCCAACTGGGATACTCTTCTTTCGTGACATGTTAGGTTCCTATTGTGATTTTGAACAACTCATGACTTCCCACGGTGTATACTCACCGCAGTCTCTTTGCCTGCAATGCTGTTTGTCTTGGGTTTCCGAGCCTGTCCTGCCCTAATAGGTAGACACACAGCTTGGAGTCCCTTCAAAATATGCACTGAGTCTTAATTAATCTCTATTCCTAGCCTCTAGCTACTGCCTGGTTTAGAGAAGGGACTCAGTAAATATTTGTTGAATGAATAAAAATTAGTTATTTCGGTGAATACTTGGTTACTGTGTAGGTATTTGCATTTTCACAAAGGAGGAAAAAGCCAGCCAAAAAAAACCCCACAAAGCTCCAGTGGTGGAATTTCAGGCACCAGTAACCTGAGCCTAGAAGCTTCTTCTATTGTTTAGTGCCTGGGGGAGGAAGTGGCTGTCACAGCAGATGGAATCTTCCATTCATTGCTTTCCAGTGTAAAATTAGGAAAGCGATCACACAGTCTCTTGAAAAGCATGACTGTGTCATGGAAACAAATGTGTTTTCCTTTAGCTCCATGGCAGAGAAAACAACTCTGGGTCTATCAGGTTTTCCTGCTGCAGTTCCAGCCAACAGGGCGCTCCTTCCTGACCTCCTTGTAGGTTGTGAGGAGGATGTGCTGACTCCAGGGTAATCTCAACACCCTAACCTCACAGCCACTTGTCATGTCTAAGTGGGAGGAGTCTGACATTATCTGGGGGTTGAAGGAGCCACATTCTTCAGCCCAGATGTTTCCATGTCAGGTCTCCTGGCCTGGCTGCTTCTTCTGAGCTGACCAGGGTCCCATCTTGACTAGGCCCCTCCCTAGTCCCAATCTCTACCATGATGTCCCACATTGTGCACTGACAGCTTCTCTGCCCTCCAGCAGTTCCCAGCCCCCTCCACTCTGTGCCAGAGGGCTCTTCTGAGCACACAGCTGACTGATCTCCCTGTGGAAACCCTTCCCCGGGTTCCATGTGTCCCCGAATCATCGTCCGAACTTCCATGCCCTGCTCCAGCCACACCTGAAACACAGACATACAGCCCACCCTCCTTTTGCATCTGCCCTTCCCTCTGTCCAGATGCCCTTCCTTCCCTGTTGCCTGATGAGCTCCTACTCCCTCCTCAAGACCCAGCCCCAATATCCCCTTCTCTGGAAAGCCCTCCCTGCTGAGCTTAGTTCTGTCTCTGCCCCTGTAGATCATTACTGCTCCCTTGGTCTGTCTTCTACTAAACGCCGATCTTCCCTGGGTCTTGTGTCTGTTCCCAACATCTGGAAGGGGATGTGTCAATGTGTGTTTATACATGAATGAACAAGTAAGTAAAATCACTGCCATGCCCTCACTCTCTGCTCTTATAACAGCAGCAGCCCAGCTCTCATTTCCGGAGCCTGCACTGCCTGCCATGCCCCACACTTGGGCTTAACCCCCACCAACTCTTGACAGCTTCAGCCCTGTGAGCTGGCATGATTATCAGGTCCCTTTGATAGGTGAGATACATCAGGCTCAGAGATGTCAGGGGCCAGTCCAAAGTCACACTCGAGGGAGTGAGGAAGCCAGAATTGGGGGTTTGGCTCCAACTTCATTTACTGCTAAGGGCCTACCATGCACCAGGGAGTCATGTGCTCTGGAGAGAGCAGGAGCAGCAGGCAAGTTCCTGACCTCACAGACCTCCCATTGTAATGTGCGTGTGTGTATGCGCGTGTGTACTCATGTGCATGTGCATTTGTGTGTTGGGTATGAGGAGGGACCAAGGAATAAATAAAAACCTGTGTAAATATGTCAGGCTGTTAAGTGTTATGCAGGAAAATGGAGCAGGGAAGAGGCGGGAAATGACAAACTGGGGTAGATGAGACTTTAGGAAATTTCTGAGCAGAGACCTGAATTAAATGAAGGTTCAAGCCTGATTACAGCAAAGGAAGCAAGTTATAGGCAGAGGGAACATGTGCGAAGGTCCTGGGGCCAGCAGGGCCTTAGCTTGGTTGAGGAAATGGGAAAGGGAAGCAGGAGTGGTCAGGATACCCCCCTCCAGCTGAGAGCCATTGTCTATTCTGCTGTCAGTGCCTCACAGTCACCCAGATGCTCTTCCTTTGTGCCCATTTATTAATCTGCCTTACCCAGTTCTGGCTCCATGCATGGAGTGACCCCTGTCCCTCTAACCCCTCTGCCAGACTGGGAAAGTGACATTTACAGCACCACCATCACCAGGTATGGAGGGCGAAATGAAGGAGCCCCTCCCCCATCTCCATGGTTCTCACAAGGACCCCTGAAAGAGGTGGATGTGAGGACAACCCCATTTTTCAGATGGGCAACTGAGGCCCAGAGAGGTTGGGCCACCTGATTAAGGCACTGGCTAATAGTGGAGATGGGATTTGAGCCCGGGTCCATGGAGAGCACCCATGCTAACTGTCCACCACCTCAGCCTCTAGGTCACCTGGGAGCTGCTGACCACAACCCTTCGGGGCCACACAGCTGGGATGGAGAGAGCTCGTCTGTGGGTCCCTGCCCCACCGACAGGGGCCGAGCCTCCTCACACCCAGTATTGATGGTAACGGGGGAGTGACTCCAGGACAAAAGCGAGGTGAGCCTAAGAAGAACTTAAAAATGTGATGTCACTTGTCCCATTTAAAAGCTGTATTCTGAATCAGCACCGAGGAGCCCTCTGTGGCCCCAGCCTCAAATCCCCACCTTCACTTCCCTCCCCCACCCCCATGCTCCCTCCACCTGCTCCTGTGGTTCTGGAACCTGCCCTGCTCCTCGGGCCTGAGAGCTGCTGCCTCTTCCTGCTCCCGCCCCTTCTCACCCCTCCCCAGTGCTTGCCCCACACTGCAGACAAAGAGTTTTTAAAACCTGGTGGGATAGCGGCCTCCCTTAAACCTCTCTCAGGGCCCCTCCTGTCCTGGGATAAGACACTAGCCCTTGGCACAGCCTGTGTGGCTCCGCCTGACCAGTTCCTTCACGGTTTCTAGTCTCTCCAGTCACCCTGGAGGCCTGTCCCCAGATGCCCCAAGCTCCTTCCTGCCTCAGGGCCTTTGCATAGGCAGGCCCCGCCCCAGGGAAGCTCTCCCTCCTCCTTCTAGCCTCCTTAGGCTCACTTTCAATCTAGTTTCTTAAGTAACCCTTCCCTGGATCGTCTCCAGTTGTCTCATTCTCTCCCTTCCTAATAGACGTCCCAGGAGTCACATGAGACTGCCAAAGGGGAACGGAATCCTTTACCCTGACCTAAGAGTCACCACTGGTGACCCTGTGGAGAAGGTAGGGGTGTCACAGTGACATATTCAGGAGTCTGACACATGTTTAACTCCACTTGATTCCATGCATCACTTCTCCCAGGAAGATCATAACATTTTGACATGTCTGATGAGCTTGATGACTCACGTGTGTATCAGAGCGCCAGGGGGGTGTCATGCTAGGCCCCACCTGTGGGCCTGGAGCTGGGAGGTAGTCAGAGGAGAACGTTCTGTCCTGAACTTGTCAGACAGGTAGTTCCCCAGGATGGGACAGCCTGGGAAAGTCCTGGGGGTCAAGGAGACCTGGACATACCCCCAATTCTAGCTGCCCACCTCTTGCTAGGAGTGCTCACCTGCACCGGTGTGTGACTGACTGAACAAGTGAATTCGTCTGATTGGTTCATGTGACTGCGGGTAGCCGTTGATTGGTTCTGCCTTGATTTGGTTGTGGCACCTATGGACAAGTGGTTTGTAATTGGTTGGCAATGATAAATACGGTCATCCCTCCACGCTTATGGTATTCTAACACATCCACGTTCCGGCGTTTGTTTCTCAGCCCATAAGGCAGCGAGCAGAGGCCAGTGGTCTGTAGCACACTTGCGGCATTTACCTCTTCCAGAGGTCCCGGCCTGGCCTCCAGTCCCTCCGTGGCCCCTTCTCTTCCCACCACCATGCAGTGAGCCCAGGTTCTAGTGAGGCACAGTCAGGCATTCCTGCTTCCTCTGCAAGCTCTGTTCCCCAGCCCAGGGCCCTGCTGTCTTTGTCCAGGGTGTTGGGCAGAGTGGGCCTGGGCCATCCACTCAGGGTTTCATTCTCTCTCTCTCTCTCGCTCTTTTTTTTTTAAAGGAAAGGCCAGGCAGGAATGAAGACTAGCAGAGGCAGGCAGGCAGGAAGGAGAGAGAGAGAGGAGGAAGAGGCACTTTATTTTCCTTATTTGTTCTTCGTTGTTCACCCAGTCCTAGGACGTGAACCCGGGTCTCTGGAATGTATGTGGCCGACCAAAGGCAGCTGACCAAACTGCTGCTCCACAAGGGCCTGCCTCACTCTCATTTTGTGTGAGCTGAGGGAAACTGCAGTCATGCCAGGGAGAACTCTGCTTCCTCGATAACTCATAGAACGTATCTGAACATTTGACTTCAGGCAGCCCTGAGCCAGCCCCATGGCCATGTGTTTCAGAATTCTCTTTGTGAAGAGAAAAAAATTCCATGAGGTGCAGCTGGCACTGCCCCCCATCCTGTTCAGTCAATCAGGGTCTCCCCTGAGATCTGACATGCGGACACTTGGAGGGTGACTGTCCCTCTTTCTTTAGGATGTCAAGCTGTAAAATCAGCCTGAGGTGGCCATCGTCCCCACGGTGAGAAGAAATCCAGCCTGAGAAGGGCATGCACAGAGGGAGGTAGAGCTGGCTGAAGGGAGGATGGGGACCAGCCTGGGGAAAGAGTGAGCTCCCGCCTCCAACCACCCTGAAGCCAGTCCACCCCCATGTCCCCCACTCACGTGGGCCACTACATCATTCTACCCTTGCTCCAGCTATTTGTGTTCGGCTGCTTTCAGTCAACCATTCTGCTTAAACATATCTTAGTCAAGGGGCAGAGCCCAATTCCTGAGGGGAGCAGCAGGGGGGCTGCAGAGCTGTGTGGTGGTCAGTCATGGCAAGCAGGCATCCTGAACCCCGCTAGAGACAGGCCCCTGCCCAGCCAATTAGGGGTGCCAGCCAGGACGGCCTGCAGGGGCCCTGCCCCAGGGGACTTGAGAAGCTATGCATGTGAACTATGTCCAGAGACATTTCCTGTCTGGTCCCTGTGGGTATTTGGGGTTGGGATCCTTGGTACAAAGTAAAGGCAATTTAGAATCTTAAATCATAGTCTTAGACACTTAGGATTATAGAATCTTAGAATTCATTACTCTATCCAATATTTTCTGGAGGCCCCCTTTGTGGCAGGCACTGAGCTGGGTGCAGGGGACACAGGGCTGAAGAAGACATGACCATCTCTACCCTCATGGTCCATTCTAGAATCTCAGAAACTCAGAGCTGAAGGGCACTCAGCGGCGGGGGGAGTGTGGGGGTCGGCTTTGTCTTCTTATCACCCCCACACAGCAGGAAGGGAAGTTGGGGCTGTGGGAGCCCTGATGAGGGAGGGGAGGTCAGAGTTGCAGGCTGAGATTATCCTGAGCTGGGAAGAAAGCAGGTCTGGAGCGGCCTCTGCCCCGTGGTGGCCCTGTGGCCCCACAGTCTCTCACTGTCTGCCGTGGCCTAAAAGATTCGTCAAGTGGGGGTTGCTGCTGGAAGGCCGCTGAGGGGAGAGGCAGGGGGAAGGCGAGCTCTGCAGAGAGTGGGCCTTCAGAGGGGAGGAGAGGTCTGGCTGCCTGCGTGAACCCTTCAGGGCCTGTTGCCGCCCTTATTGCTTCCGACAACTCTGGGGACATCCCCTGTGGGTTCCAGGCCACCCAGCTTGGAGCACTGATGGGTCTCTATGTGGGTCATGGAAGGAGACCTCGTGGTGCCTGTCTCTGGGGTCCCGGCCCAGCTGCTCAGCCTGCCTCCCCCAGGGAAGAGGCTCCTGGCATGGTTCTGATACCCAGTGGCCCCTCTCTCTTAAGACACGAGAGAGAAAGTTATCCCGGGGCCTATTTTTTAAATGGAAGTATTTCAGCAATACAGACCCTGGATCTTTCAGAGCTTCCCTTGCTTAGTTATGAGGTTTTATGTCTATAAAGCAAACAGGAAATGGTCCCTTTCAGCCCGATGGACATTGGCAACCTAGTTAAGTGCCTAACTGTTCTTGTGTATTTTATTTTGCAGAGTGGTTGATGCAGCAAGTTGGAAAACAAAGATAGTTCAGAGAGACTGATAATGAAAAGTAGTGGTTTCTGCAACTTCCCAGCCTGAGTTCTGCTCCGTGAAGGTAACCAATTTTAACTTGTGATTTTCCTCCTACCAGTTTCCTCGTGAATGAAATAACATGTTTGTACCTCTCTACCTCTGGCTTCCTGGATGAGGAGTGAGGCTTTAGCTCATTTCTAGACCTGTGCATCTTCCCTTCTGCCAGCATTATTGGATTTTCAGTTCTTCTTTTGATTGCCTTAGAAATTTTAAGTGGTGGACTTCTGCATTTATGTCTGTAAAAATAAGGAAACAAGTGTGAAGGCAAAGAGGATTCATAACCATAATGAACCAGAAAGTACAAGGACAAAAGTCACTTCGCTGGTGGCTGGACCCAGGACCCTGTCTTCTGCCTTCTGTCCCTTATATCTGCTTCCCTCTGAGCTCATTCTCAGGTAGGCTTTCTCCACATTGTGAGCTTCTGTCCCTTATGATGAAAGATTCTGCCTAAAGTAAGTCACCCCCAAGAATGAAAACCATATTCCTAAGAGGAAATGTGTCCTAGAACTGAGACGTGCAGCCTCTTTCCAAAGGCCAACCCCTAACCTTCCGAGCCTCAAAGCAAATATTGATTAAGCACTTGCTTTGGGCCAGGCCTTGGGGAGCAGAGTGTGGGCGGAGACCCGCACAGCCGGGCCCTCAGACCGATGAGTAACACGGCAATGAATGAGAATTTGCAGCTGTCAGAGAAGACTGACGCACTGTGAAGCCAGAGGGATTTGACTTTGTCACAGAAGGTCAGAATGGACATCCCTGAGGGGAAATAGGATGAGCTGGGATTAGAGGGTTGGGGGTAGATTTGGGAGAGAGGGGTTCCTTCCAGCAGAAGGAACAGCCTTTGCAAATGCCCTGTGGCAGGAAGAAGGATGTTCTCCAAGGGACTGGAGAAGCTCATAGATATGGAATGTGGGTGATGCTGGGAGTATGTTGGGTACCATCCCGGGAAGAGAAGGGGGCATGGACCTGACTCCAGTGCCTTGAAGGTCAACATACAGGCCGTGTTCTCTATCCTAAAAGAAGAGGAACCATGGGCGGGACAGGGAGGACCAGAGGAAGGGAAACATAACCAGCTATGTGTTCGGAGAAGATGCCTCAGTTGCCACCTTGGGATCATCGTATGTCTGGTTTCAGTAACTAGTTACCCAGCTTAGCAACATTGAACCCCCACACTCATTCCTCACCCACCTGAAACTCCCTCCCTCCTGGTCTGAACTCTGAAGAGGGTAAGGCTAGGCTTGACTACAAAGCCAGACACCCTGCAAAGGTCATGACTTTGCACAACCTCTCCTCCAACTGAAATCAAACATATGACCTTCATTTGGTTTTTAAGACTCATGCCTGTTATGTGGACCCCTGTGTCCAAACTCCAGACCTCCGGGCCCCTCCACCCAGTCCACCCGTGCATGTCTCATCTCTGCGGGAACCGCCCGACCGGATGTGGCCAGCTAGGCAAACGTCCTGTCATGGCGGCTTGGTTTGCTAGGGGTCCCATGGTGACTGACTCTGTGGCAGGAGAGGGGATAGGGAATGAGGGAGGGCCAGTACGCCTGGGAGTAGAGGCAATCATGGCTGTGGGACTGGAATCCTCATGGAGTGGAGGGAGAAGGGACTCATGTCGATGGAATTCCCCCAAAAAAGGATTTTAATGGTGGGGCTTCAGCTGGGGAGCTTCTGTCAGACTCCTGGTTCCAGCTTACAGAAGGGGAAACTGAGGCACAGAGAGAGCTCATCTTGTCTCAAGGATGCACAGCTAGTGAGAAATAGCCCTAGGTTTAGATCCTGGGTATGCCTGCTCTCACATCGATGCTTTCCCCACCACATAGGTGCCTCCCCAGCTTGGGACACATGGGATCATAGGACCAGTCTGCCTTATGGACAAGGAGACACAGGTCCAGAGAAGGGAGTCCTTGCTGTGCTTTACAGGACTGGCAGAGTCAGGACAGGAATCCAGGAACCCAAGAGATGGTTGCCTATCTTGATCCCAGGTTCTTTGTGTCCCACACAGAACCATCTCGGCTGTTACTCCCCCCAGAAAGGCACAGGTCTGCCAGGAATGGTGGGAACCCTCTCCTGTGACTGGTCCTGGAGTTTGCAGGCAAGCGAGGGTTGCTGAGACAGGGACACGGAACTGGCCCCACGCAGGTCTTGTGGCTGCTTTCCTTTCCCAGAGGAAACCAAGACAATCGGACAGACTCCATGTCCTCTTGCAGAGAAAGAAGGTGGGAGATTGACCACTGGGGTGAAGACACCTCACAGGGGCCTGCTTGGGACTTTTGAGGTGGCCAGGAATGTACAGTGACCACCTCCCTGTGAACAATAGAGGGACCTGCCCCCAGGGGAGAGAGGAAGTCTTTCTCTCCCTCTACACGCTTTCAGCTAATGTCCACCATGCAGCCTGATTGTCCCCCATTAGCTTCCTGCTCTGCAGGGAGAGACCCTTTCAACAGGCGGAGTACTTTCTGGCTCCTCCTGCACCTTTCTGCCCTCCCTGCTGCTCTCTCTTCAACCTGCAGAGCAGAGAATTCCCAGAGCTCTCTCCAAGCATGGGCCCTGTGTCTGCATGAGGGTCAACCAGCACGGCGCCAAACCCATGGGTCTGAGTCCTCCCTGAAGGGTCAGGCCTGCTGCTGGCTTTGGGGGAACTCACTGCGGAGAGGGGGTTACATCCTGCTTGGGGGCCAGTTCTGTCCCACTGTCCACGTTTTCTCAGTGTGGGAGCACCTCCTGGGCTCAGGGCTGCACTGAGCATCCTGGGATAAGGACAGCAGGGAGAAAAGGGGGTGTCCTGAAGACAATGAAGCAGGATTGTAGATGCCCACGCAGGAAGTTCATTAACTGGCCAAGCCCAAGGCATTCTAGTAATAAGCCAGAACCACCCATGTAGGCCCAAGACTAGCCAGGCAGCCGGAATAGTGGGGACAGGCTTCCAAAAGATAAAAACTGCCTTAGTCACTGGGTTCTCAGCCACGCCCCTAGCAGCCCCCGCCCCCATGAGGGCGGGGCTTGCAGTGCCTGGTAACTCAGAACCACGCCCCTAGTCCCGCCCACCAAGAGAAGAATTCCATCTCCTGCCGGGGTGACAGGGATTCCCTGAGCCTGAACTTGCTTGATGTAGCTTTCCTACCTGCACAGAGCGTGCTCTCTCTGCGCGGCTTCTAATAAACTTGCCACAAGGTACTGTCATCACATCTGTCCTCGAATTCTTCCCGGATGGACACCACGCCTCACCGGGGCTCATGTCCTCTCGCATCACCCAGGATGGGCATTTCTGTCTGCCTGGCAGTCACCACCTGCTAGTGCCAAGGGTTTCTGAATCCTTAGGTCAGAAATCTTCATTTTCTTCATTTTTTGTTCTGTCTTCATTTTTCTACTAAAATTATCCAGTGTTGCCATTTAAAATACTGTGTTTTTCCAGTTCTACAATTTCCACTTAGCTGATATGTCGAATGTCATTTCACTGCTGTGATTCTCTCTCATTCATGACTCTGAATCTTCTTTGCCACCTTGAATTTAATGAAATTAACTGCTTTATCATCTGTGTCTCATACTTCTGATATCTGCATCACCCGAAATTACTCCGCATGGATTTCCCTCTTCCTGATTTTAGTTCATATTCTCATGAACTGGGATTTTATTTTGGTCATGATAAAAATTATTTTGTAGGCATTTGGGATTCTTCCAAAAGAGAGTAGGGCCTTTCTGTTGGCTCTGGGACGGAGGTGTCTGGAAACATCTCTTCTTTCTAATCCTGTGCGGTGTTCAGGGATCGTCTGCTTCCTCGTCGCTCCCCGGCTGCTGCTGCGATTCCCTTCCCTTTCCGGCTCCATACTTCAAACATCTACCAGCTCCAAACATCGTAAGCACCCTTGAGGATCCAGACAAATACAACTTTCTTGCCAAAACCTGCCCAGACCCCACCAAGTTACACATGGCCCCCACCCTCCTCCTGGGGGTGAGTGGGAAGAGGAGACAGCCAAGTAGGTGGGGTTTGCACCCCTCTCCTCAGGCCTGGCTGTGTCACCTTAAGGGAGTCCCCTCCCCTCTCTGGAGTCTGTTGTCTGACGGGAAGAAGGCACTCAAAATCTAACAATTACATTGTTTCCTCTACTGATGAGTGTTCTTATGTATTGCTTTGTGCCCACCACCACTCTGTTGACACAGTGAAATCCCAAAAAGGTCAGAATTATTCTTTTTTCAACTTTCTTTATTAATGGACTACATATTCATTACATCCTCCAGATCCTGAGAGCTAGGAATACAGAGACAAACCCAAGGGAGTCCCAGCCCTCGAGAAGCTCATGGCATCTGTACCCCCATCTCGAACAGTGTAACGGGGTAACCTGACTCCCACTAGGGCTCCATGAGGTCCGGTCTCAACTCGATGTTCACCTTCAGGCTCTGTCGGCGCTCGGAGTGAAACTCGAAATAGTAACAAAATCTTAAATGAAATTTCAATGTTCACTTCAATCTCTCAATGAAAATAAAAAGGGGATCCAATTTATCATCCCGTCACACATGACACTTTCTAAAGGCTCATCCCTGGCCATCAAAGCAACCACGGAACTGCTCATGGATCAGACCTTCCCACTTTCCCCTGAAACACGTGGCTTCATTTGCCTTCTCTGCTTCGCACCCTTCCACATCGAATAGGTTAATTGATTCCTAATTTCTCTGTTGCTTTCTCTTTACTTCTCATTCTGCTGCCGCACCATTCTGGAACTCTCTCAGCGAGCCTGTCCTCTCTCCAAGGCAGGACATGGCAGAGATGACACTGCTCTTGGGAGCAGGTGGAGGATCTGGAGACGCCCTCTCAGCATGCTCCATGCCGGCTGACAGGGATTCCAGGGATGACTAAGGCAAGCACCCCTAGGTCACAGAGAAGTGCCTGTGGGGCATGGTGCACCCTGTCTGCTCTCTCCACACCCGAGAGCTCCTGCCTGCAGGAGAGGGATCCCCGGGCTACAGCAGCCCACCAGGCACCTCTCCCACTGCCCAGCCCTCCTCCCAGCCTTGCTCCCGCTGGCTGCACCTGCTGTCCATGTCCCTGCTGCCTAGTCTCAGACCCCGCTGGGGGCTGACAGGAGGGCCAGCACATCTCCTCAGGGCAGCGTGAACTTTCAGCAGGGATCCAGCACACCCAGTGGGAGTGTCCAAATCCAGACCCTTGAGAGTGAGACCTCGGCTAGCATGTCCTCAGAGGTGTGGTGCCCTGGCGGGACAGAGGGGGTGGAGAGGCCCTCGTGGGTGATGCTGTCCCTGACCTGCTCTGTGAGCTTGATCACTGAGCCCCGCTCTAGACCTGGGGACCCCTGACTGTGAGGTTATTGGAGGAGTCTTCCTACCCCCAGTGCTCCATTTCTGGGCACTTGACCACGGTTTTATTACATTTCCTCCATCCAGGATGGCATGGCCCTGGGAGGTCAGGGCCCACGACTCTGCCCGGGAGCGGCCCGGGATCCAGGTTTCCTGCCTTTGAACTACTAGCACCCGCGTCCCCCGCTCCACACGCAGGCTGCACCACATGCCCCTTCCCACTCACAATAATTTCATGTGTGGACCTGCCCCTCTCTGAAGTGTCTCCACCCTCCCTTCCACCCCTGCCACGTTTCACCCTCCAGCCCTACCCCAGACACCTCCTCCCACCCGCTGAGGACTCAACTCTCTTCTCCCTCATTCCTCAGAAAACTGCCACCCCTGTCTGGCCTGGATCCCAGGACACATGCCCTCCACTCATTCTAGTGCCCAGACCTCCAGGCCTCATGGAAAGATCCAGGCGTCTTCAGACTCCACAACAAAGGAAATAAGTGGCTTTGTGAGGTGCCCACTTGGCTGGACTCAGCTTTGTCCATCTGCAGGAAGTGACTTAAGTGAGTCTGTCCCCATCTTCTTCAGTCTCTTTAACTCGTGTGTGTGTGTGTGTGTGTGTGTGTGTGTATGTGTCTGTGTGTCTGTCTGTCTGCCTGTCTTTCTGTATTGGCTCCATGAGGTAAGTCCCCAATTTCTGCAGATATGCTTGTCACCAAGATCAGAGTCAATAAGGACAGGGGCTTCCACCCTGCTTGTCATCACCCGTTTCCAACTCCCTGCCTGTGGATTGTGGGCTCCAGCCTGAGACATGGTGACAGTCTTGCAGAGTCTGCTCAGCAGGCTGCACTGTTGCAGAGGCCCTTTCTCTCCAATAAACCCCTTCATACACACATATATGTGTGTATGTGTATGATATATATGTGCGTGTACATACACACACATATACAATATACACATATACACTGGTTCCGCTTCTCTGGCTGAACACTGACTGCGATGATGATGTTGGGGTGTCAAACTCTAGTTTCACAGGTTCGTAGAGGGAAATAGGTTTTGCTTGAGGATGCAGCCTATCCAGAATCTCACCAGATACATGACTTAGAGGATTTAGATCATGAGATTTGGAGCTTTTGAGCTGATGAAATTTAGATAAGACTTAGCACTCTGAGCTGATATCATAAATAGCTTGAAACTTTTGGGGAGAATGAGGTTTGCATTCAGGATACACTTGAATCTGAGAGGGCCAGAGGGCAGACTACAGTAGTCTGATGAATGGCTGTCCAAAGAGATCCACGTCTAACACCCCTGCTACTTCGTAGGTCAAAAGGGACTTGGTAGGTGTGATTAAAAGGTCTTGAGATGGGGAGATTATTCTCAATTTTCCAGGTGAGCCCAGTGGAATCACAGGGTCCTTCTACATGAAAGAGAGAGGCCACTGAGTGAGACGAGATGTGATGACAGAGCCAGATTTAATGATGCCGAATCCTAAATCAAGGGAAGACAAAGAACAAGGGAAGGACAATTCTAGAACCTCCAGAAGGAATGGTGTTCTACTGACCCATTTGAGACATCTGGTCTCCAGAATTTGAAGATTACAAATCTGTGAGGTTTTTTATTTTAAGACTTTGGTTTCTAGAGCAGTTTTCATTTACAACAAAATCGAGAGGAGGTGCAGAGGTTTCAGACCTACCCTCTGATGCACACAAGTGTATCAGTATCACTCATCAGACTGGTACACATTTTCACCAGGGATAAACCTGCAGCAGCATTATAAGCATCCAGTGTTCATAGTGTGTCTTATGTGTGTTTACTCTTGGTGCTGTACATTTTATGGGTTTGGAAAATGTAAAATGACATAGACATCATTATAATACATGGGTGGTCTTCACTAACTGAAGCTCCTCAGTGTTCTGCCTGTTTATCTCTATCTGGTTCATCCTGGCAAACCCTGATCTTTTGATCGTCTCCATTGTTTTGTCTTCCCAGGGTGTCATTTAGTTGTGAAGAAAAAATACTAAAGACCCTTTTTCTGCCTTTTGTGGTTTTAATTAAATATTTTATATAGTTCAGAGTCTCTCTTAGCATATCAATTCTACTTCTTTTTTATACTTTTTTACTGGTTGTTCTGGAGTTTGCAATATGAATATACAACTAATCCAAGTTCCTTTTCAAATAACACTATACTACTCCCTACTACTCCCTGGGTAGTGTGAACGCCTTATGTAACAAAGGAATGGTCCCTTCTCACCTCCCTGGGGGATTTCTTAGAGCAGTTTTACGGTTACAACCAAATGGAGAGAGTGTTACAATTTATATCGTTGTATCATTGCTGCCATTCATTTATACAGAAGCATATATACCAGTCTGTAGATACATAAAAACAAATAGTCAAATATATTGTTGCTATCCATTGATCTGCTAGATCTATTAAGAATAAGAAAAGAAAATGTTTTATGTTACCTTTAGGAATTCCTTATTTGGTACCTTTTTCTTTCTTTAAGTAGATCAATTTCTGACCTGTGTTATTCTCCTTCCTTCTAAATAACTTGTTTTACAACATTTCTTGCAATAGGCAGATCTTCTGACAACACATTCCCTCAATTTTTGTTTGTCTGAAAAAGTTTTATTTCTTTATTTCTTCGCTTTTGAAGGATAATTTTGCAGGGTACGAAATTCTAGGTTGATGCCTTTTTTTTATCTTAACAATTTAGATATATGACTCCACTCTCCCTTGCCTTTTTTTCCCCATAGAAGTCAGATGTAAATCTTGTCTGTTTCTCTATATAAGATGCTTCTCCTCTTCCTCCCCCACCCTGCCTTCTTTCAAAATTATATCTTTGATTTTGAAGATGCTTTGCCTAGGAATAGTTTGTGGAGAAGTTTGTGTTTGTTTGTTTGCATTTATTTATCCTGCTGCTGCTGTCTGAGCTTCCTCATATCCATTTTTTTTTTTTTTTTTGATGTCCGACATTGATTCGGAGAAATTTCTGTCCTTGTTATTTCAAATATCTCTTTCTCCTCCTTCTGATATTCTCATTATGTCTAAGTTATACCTTTTGTAGCTGCCTTACAGTCTTTGGATAGTCTAGCTGTTTTTGTGTTTCATCTTATTCTCTTTGTTTTTCGATTTTTAAGGATTCTATCGATAAATCCTCTAGCTCAGAGACTCTTTCCTCAACCACGTTCAGTCTACTGATACGCCCATCAAAGACATCCTTCCTTGTGGTTCTGGGGTTTTTATCTCTAGCAGTTCTTTTTGGTTCTTTCTTAGGAGTTTGATTTCTGCTGACATCTGCTCTTGCATGCTGTCTATTTTATCCACCAGCGCATTAATCAGTTGTTACAAACTTCTTGTCTGCCAGATCCAAACTTCCTAGCATGAATGTGCCTTTCTCTTCAAAGTGTGGTGTGTTTATTTTTTGTTTATGTGTTTGTTTGTTTTGCTTTTTACTGTGCCTTGTACATTGTGTGACAGCCAGGCCTAATACACCAGGTAAAAGGATCTGCTGTAAATAGACTTGTGTGAATGTGGTGGTGAGGTATGGGGTGGTGGGGAGTGTTCTGTTGTCCTGTGCTGGGGAGCCTGTGTCTCTGGACTGTAAACCTCACATGTTCCTCAGTGTTTCCTCCCCTCTCCAAACTCACTTTTAAGTGGGACAAGATGGCTAGAGTGGACTGGAGTTACATATTTCCCTTTCCCTGATCAATTAGGCTCTGAATACCCAAAAGGCTAGTCTCTGGCTAGCTCGTTCCCAGGGGCAGGTCTTGTTAGGAACAGAACGCTCAGGCATATTTCAGGGCAGCTCCTTCCCACTCTCCATCTGGAAGCACAGGGGGATTTTCTCCAGCCTTTACTATGGGAATCTGGTTGAGCTCCTGGAGGTAAATCTTACAAGGAAGCAGACAGGGATGATCCCCTGCAGTTCTTAGGGATGATCGCCTGGAGTTCTTAGTCTCAGAGTACCCTCTGAGCCTCCAGCAGTTTCTCAGTTACAGCCCAGAGTTTCTTTGCTTGGCTCTGGTTCCAGCTGTGACTTCCATGTGTGAGTCTCTGCTCCTCTCAGTCACAGTGAATTGCACTAACCTGTCTTTCTTCAATCTTGGGGTAACGCATTTCCTGTGTCCTTCTCTCTTTATTCATCCTCCAAGTGTTGGTTTTTAGTCTATTCAGCGTTTCACTTGTTAGGAGGGAGTGGGGGCTTTCAAGCCCCTTACATGCAGAGCCCATCGATGTTGCTTCCAGCCACTAACTTTGTGGCAGTAGTTAGTCACATCCGCAGCAGGAAACCAGTAATGATGTTGGCACCTTTGAGGGTTCCTAATCACGCCAATAAGGGTCACATGGATGTTCACACACCAAAGAGAATCCCCTGTGGGCATCGTGACACACTCCTTGTCACACACGTTAGCCCACATCTCTGTGTATGTCGCTGAAAGGCCTGTGTGTGTGCAGGGATTACAGTTGAACAGGCAGCTGGGTTCAGGCACTGAGCCCCTTGCAGTTGAAAATTTAAGTATAGCTGTAAACTTCCTAAAACTTAATGACGCTTGTCCCTTGGAATCCAAGGGGGATTGGTTCCAGGAGCCCTGTGAATATCAAAGCCCACAGAGGCTCACGGTCTTTCTAGAGTCCCCTCTGTGTCTGCGGGTTCTGCATCTGTGGGGACACCATGGTTGAATTCATGAATATGGAACCCATGATGCAAAGAGCCAGCTGTGTTTAGAAAAAAAAAACTTGTAAGTGGATCCACACAGTTCAATTCTGTGTTGTTCAAGAGTCAACTCGGGATGGGCCTGGGTGGAGCAGCGGTTAGGTCAATCTCCTCCAAAGGACACAGGCCACATAACCCTGGGTTCTATTCTCAGGTCCGGGCAGGGGAAACCACCAGTATGAACTACTAAATAAAAATAAAAATGCTTTTTGTCCTCCTCCCGTTTCCTGCCTGCCTGCTCACCTCATTCCTGCCTATTACTTGTCTCAAAAAAAAAAAAAAAGATACAAGAGTCAAGTCGGTATGCCCCTGTGTCGATCAGAACACTCTCCCCCTTCACCCCTGAATCTGGTCCCCACATATTCTGGATCCAGCCTGGCAGGGTGGTTTAGTGCCAGTTTCAGTGTCAATCCCTCTTTTAGGAGAACCATTCCCAGTCTAGGGTGCTGTTAGTGATATTATTCATCACTAATGAATACATTCTTTAAGCCTCCCCCTTTCACCAGTGATGGGTTCTGTGGTCACCAAAGGGACACAAGTTTTGCGTCTTCCTCCTCTCAATGTGATTTGCCCATTTAAAAGACCCTGCATGGTGTGCCAGGTGAAATACAGCAAAAGAGAGAAAGAAAGAAAAAGGGGAGGGGAGACAGCCTGACTTGTCAGTTTCTGTGGTGCAGATATTCCCACCATGGCCAATCTCAAGCCATCCGTTGTTTAACTGGCTGGGAAAATTCCTGGCTATTTAACGTGGGCTCTTCAGGGCTCTCGTGAAGCGGTCCAAGCTGCCTGCCGCTGCCCAGCTGGGACTTCAGCCTTGCTCTAGCAACAGAAAGAGACAATAAACTATGATTGTTTGGGCTTAATCAGCTCCAAACACAGGGAAAGCAGTCATGATGGAAAGAGACCCAGGTTTCAGGGAATGTGAATTAGATGCTCCTGCAGCTTCATTATCCTCAGTTACTGTCTTATTTGTCTTATCTTTATTCATTCTGGCAAATTAAATCAGCACTGTCTTTTTAATCTTGTTTTCTAGGTGGAATTAAACAGCAGCCACAGAGTGAGCCAGCCTGACAGGCAAGCTCAGCTGCTCAGCGCACCTCAGTCTCTGTCTCTCACCCGTTCCAGACTCTACCCATGTGGGCGCAGCCATGCGCCCTGCCAGTCCTCCTCCCAGGAAAGGGCACCCCAAGGCTCAGAGGAGAGGGTAGACAGCTATGTGGGCACTGTTCTCACCCCTTTTTGTGACAACACTGTGGCTCTGGAGGGTTCAGGGCTCTGCCCAGCTCCCCAACCAGTTCTTAGCACCCTCCCCAGAGGTCTCTGCCACGTCCATCTGTCTCCTCCCTCATTGTTCCCTGTTTCTGTTATTTCACTTTCCTCCTGCTCCTGTGACCTCTCTTTACCTTTCCTCTTGTGGCCATGCTTGGTCCTGACTGTCTCTGAGTACCTGTCTGTACTCCTCTGCCCGCAACCCCGCCTCTGTCTCCATCTCTGTTAGACCGTGTGTGTGTGTGTGTGTGTGTGTGTGTGTGTGTGTGTACATGTGTCTTTGTGTTTGCCTCTCTCTCTCTCTCTCTCTCTCTCTCTCTCTCTCTCTCTCTCTCTCCCTCTCTCTCTCTCTCTCCCCTCTGTATGTGTCTCTATCTCTTTCTTTCAGGCTCTCTCTTCTACCACACATTCCAGACAGTTTTCCCTGGTTACTTCTGGTCTCTCTCCATCCCTTCCCACCTCTGGGCCCCTGACCTTCCTTTGGCATCAGCTCAGCTTCAGCACAGGCTGGGCTCAGGTGTCTGTTTCGCTCTGGTCCAGGTGCAGAAGCAAAACAGCAGCCCCCAAGTGTGGGAGGAGAGGACCCAGAGCCAGGACCCAGCAGGGGTGGCCCTGCCTGGAGGCAACGTTTGTTTTCTCAGCAGGCATACCAAGCATTTCACTTTTCATTCTGTTTCCTTCTACTGGCAGTTACCACCACTCCGCTTTCTCCCTCTCTAGTCGTCACCGTCATCACCCCAAGTGGCACCTGAGCATGTGGATTATAGGCTCCTGAGCTTCCCACCTTTGGGAAGTCTGGGGGTTAGGGTAGTTGGGTGCAGAGCTCTAAGCAGGTGGGAGCGGGGAGGGGAAGGAGGGGATGGGAGAACCTGAGCAGGGACGGCAGCTGCGAGACCACCGCGAACCCTGAACATGTCTAACCCCTCCCAGGGCTGCTCCCAAGCACCTTCTCTGCAAAGAGCAGGCAGCAAGGCGCTGTGTGTGTGTGTGTGTGTGTGAGTGTGTGTGTGTGTGTGTGTGAGTGTGTGGCAGGGGGAAGGGGGTTAGAGGGGTGGCTGCCTCTCCATGGCGGGATTCTCTAGCACTCACTGTGACAAGCAGGCAGGTGTGCACCACGCTATGTTTTGAAGATGGAGAAACTGAGGTCCAGGGAAACAGCACCTTGCCCAAGGTTTTGAGGTAAACAGAGGCACAGTTTAGACTTAGACTCAGGCACCCTGACTCTTTCGTGAGCTTCCCCAGGGTCTCAGATCCCCACTCTGCACCTGCCCCCATCTCCATATTCTCCTTTCCACATGCCAGTCTCAGCTCAAAAGTCCTGCCTCGAGAAATGGCCCCTGGCCACCCAAACAAAGTGACTTCCTTCCCACCCACCCTCCACCCCCACCTGTTACTCTCTAATGTCACCTGCTCTATTTTTGTCTCAGCCCTTATCACATCTGAAATAATTTGTGCATTTCCCCAGGCATCATCTGTCCCTCTAACATCCTCACTATTAAGATGAGGTTGATGTGTGTTGGCACCTTATTCTCAGGGGACTGAGCACCCGCTGGGACACCTGGGCTGTTGTGAGGGAAGGAGCAGCTGACGTGTCCAGGTGCTGGGCCAGGACCCAGGAGACAGCACACCTGGGCAGACAGCTGCCTGCAGGGACAAGGCACCCACTGACCAGTCTCAGGAACCAAAGTTCAGAAATATGGTCAGACCGCCTGGAGCGGGGAACTGTGTTCCCACCTGGCAGCCAGGAAAACTGAGGCTGTGAGATATAGTGACACGTGCGGGCCACACGATCATTCCACCAACTCTGCGTTCACTCCAGGCTGACCCCAGCCTCCTCTTCCCCTCTCTGGAATTAACTGAGATTTCGAGCTTCAGGACAATGCTCCTTGAAGAAGTCAGGAGGTCTCTGGGGCCCGCCAGGCGGGAGGAAGAAAGCCAGCCCTGCCTGTAGATGTACGGGGGTGTAACCCCTTGAGTTCCGACAGGAAGATAAAGGTAAAGTTGACCTGTGACCGCCCTGGGCTCAGCCAGGGCAGCCTGCAGCCTCCGGGAGAATGGCCCACTGGAGCGTTCTCTTGCCCAGAAGCCACAGCCGCTCACTTTGCTGATAGCAATAAATCTCCCGACTGGCCTGTCATGACCAGGGAGGGTCCGGAGAGCAGCATCGGAAGGTCTTGGCAGGGGCTGGCGGAGTCCTACAGCCATATACCCTTAGCCTCTAACTTGTCACTTGAATAACGTACACGGCGGCATGTAAAGGCTCGATGATTTCCCTTCCCGGGGTCAGGAGGCTTCAGTCTGCTCCCGCTCCAGCTCCACTGGGTGAAACTGCGTGTGCACCCGTGGGGGGGCCCGGACCACCACACTCCCCATGACACTTTGAGGCACTGGGGGGAAATCGGGGAGGGTCTCAGGGCCAGGCATGCCCAGCCGTGCAAAAGAATAAGACTTAAGAGGACCCCCTGCTGGGGGGGTCATAGGGTCAGGGCAGGACTTGAGTGGGGTTCTGTCACCCCAGGTTCAAGATCAGCTGCTCTGCTAATGAGACACGTGAACTTGTCTAAGAAGCTCAGCCTCCCTGAGCCAGCTGCCTCCTCTGCTGGGGTGGAGGTGGTCATGCCACGTCTGCTCCAAGGGTCACTGGCAGGATAAACGAGCAGTGGTGGAAAGTGCTGTCCTCTGAGCTTGCTAATGGGCATCACTGCTGTCCGGGAGCCCATGTTCATGGCTCCCCACAAGCCGAAGGTGGAAGGTTCCTCATTGCTATGGTTTGCTTGGCTATTATGGACACCTGAAAACACTCAGAACTTTCTCCATATAAAGCATGGTAATACTATTCCCAGAACCTCAAAACCACCTACCAACCCATACCCAACAGGTGCACTCTGCTTTCAGATGGGGGACCTGTATCATCTTATCCCACATTCCTCTTCTATGACCTTCTTCACAACACAGTGTGCAGATGGTGACACCCCAGCTGACAGCGGAGGACTCCAAGCCTTGGAGTGAGAAGGAACTTGCTCCAGGCCACACACAATTTCACGGCAGAAGACAGAGTTGCTGACACCAGGCCGACTCAGTCCAAGTTACCCTCAGGTCCCCACTCATGCCAAGACAGGCTGCTATCTCTTGGTCATTCTCAGTATACTCTTCTCAAACGTCATTTGACAAACATCCCCTGAAGTCAAAGGTTCCCCCCTGGCAAGGGGAACTGGCATCCTGGGCCCAGCTCCATCAGAGCAGGTGTCCCTGCCCCTCTGGGTGGGCCTGGGGGCTGCGGTGGCTCAGGACTCCAGCTGAGAATGGCCCTGATCTGTCTCCCACCTCTGTCCCCAAACCTCTGTGCTCTTCCAGGGGAGGGCCTGCAGGCAGGAGGCGCTCAGGGGCTGCAGGCCCAGAGAGGCCTCCATACAAGACTTGGGGAGCCCTGACTTCCCCTCGGGCATGTCCTCCTCCAGGGTTCCCGCTGAAGAGCGCTCAGTGTGGGAGCTGGTTTTGTTCAAGTTTCTCCAGACTCGGCCTTTCCTGGCAGACTTCTGGTCCTCCTGGTTAGTAACCAGCTCCAGGTGACTCATTGTGGGTGGTGGTGACATGTTGCAATTCATCCAGGGCTCCCATATGCCAGTGGGAGCTGCCCCCTTTGTCCCTTCATGAACTTCCAAGTTCCTTTTCCTTCTGTCCTCATGAGGAGACTTTTAAGGGAGTGGCTGCTCATCAACCTGGGGTCCTGAGTGAAGGATGGGCAGGGCAGGGCCACAGCTGACTTGGGTGTCAGAGGACAGCCGCCCCAACTCTGAATAATGAATTACAGCATGACCTCCCGCCAAGTATCAGTCTGTGTAGGCCCATTATCACTGCCCTGCAGAGGGGCAAACAGAGGCTTAGAAATGTTAACCCCTTCTTCCAAACCCCTGGGAAGCAGGAGTCAGAAAATGAACACAGGAATGGCCCAAATCCCTTGGTCTCAGTTGAGACCCTGCCTCGTTGGTGACCACACCAGGCTCTGTGCCCTGCTGGCCCTGCCTGGCCTCCTGGGGTGACTCACTAGGACTCATTCAGTGTTGAGTAGCTCTGACCTTCAGAAAGTTCTCTGAGTCCCCTTTGAATTCCCACCTGCCTCCTGGAAGTCTGCCAACTGGTCCCTTTTTTTTTTTTTTTTACCTTTTGGAGCCATGCAGTGAGTTTAATCTCCTCAGAAACTGCCAAGTAAACTTTTTAAACTCCACTAAGGTATGTAATCTCATGACTGGGATGCAAAAGTTCTGTCCTTGGGGTGGAGATATATATTTATATATGTATATCTATCTCATGGAAATTGCAGGGATTAGAGATTTGACCAGAAACAAGAATGGATTATGTCACCAAGAAAATTATAATGAATGAAACATGCCCACAACAAACAGAATGAGATTTACATTAAATCCGGAGACAAGTCCCTGCCTATTAACTCCAAGGGGACTGACAGTGACTCTCTAGGGTTTGTTTAGGAAACTTAGAAGCAGGAAGATTGAAGGTCTTTCTTTAAAAAAAATTACCGACATCATCCTCAAGGGTGAAATACTGAAAACTTTTCCCCTAAGATCAGAAAAATGAAAGGTTGTCCACTTCACTACTTCTAATCAACATAACATTGAAAACCTTAGAGCAATCAGGCAAGGAAAAGAATAAAAGTCATTCCAATTGGAAAAGAAGAGAAAAATGATCTCTGTTCATAGAAGATGTGCTCTCATATGTAGAAAATATCACAGACATGTAGACACATACCTTTTAGATGTAACAGACTCAGCAAAGTTACAGACTATAAAGCCAGACAGAATCAGTTATAAGTCTATGCACTAACAAGAAACAATCCAAAAGGAAATTAAGAATACAATTAAGAATACGATTTAGAATAGCATCAAAAATAAATAAAATACTCAGGAATTAGGTTAATCGGGGAAGTGGAAAGTTTGCACACTGCAAACTACAAAATATTGTTGAAAGAAATTAAAGAAGACTAAGTAAGTGGAAGTACAGCCCATATTCATGTTATTGGAAGATGGTATTACAGAATTCATTTTAATATTAAGATGTCTTTGCTACCCAAAGCAACAATGCAATTCCAGTAATTTATTTTTGCAGAAAGAGAAAAAAGAAATCCATCCTAAAATTCACACAGAATCTCAAGGGATCCTGAATAGTCAAAACAAGCTTGAGAAAGAAGAACGAAGTTGGACGTCCTTATTTCCCAATTTTAAAACTTTTTAACAAAAATACAATAATCCAAGCGGTGTGATTCTGACATAAAGAGCAGGTGAGTGGCCCAACCGAGGTCACACTTGGAAAGTCAGGATGTGGACTCTGCACCCCAGATCAGGATGGAGTGCTTGCCCTCCTTGTGCTCTCCACCCCCAACCCCTTAGAAGGAGAGGAGGCTCCAGGGCTGACCCCAGGCGTACCCCCATAATAACTTAAATGTTTACACTCTCCAGCCAGTCCTGGGGAAACTCAAGTCAGCATGTGAGGCCCCAATGATGGTGATATTGGGGAGAAGAGGGAGGAAGAGCCACCTCATTTGCATATATCTCCACCTCCTCCAATCATCTGGGCTTTGGGGGGAGGGGCTACAGGATCTAGCCAATTACCTGGAGCAGAGGCTGTGGAGCATAGCCAGGCCCCACCCCCTGTGCTCATAAAGGGCTCTTCCCACCAGGTTTTCCCCTCCTTGACCCCCTTCAGTCCTCCCAACACCCCTTCACCCAGGGTATGAAGAACCATCCCTACTGTGTGCAGGTGCAGGGGACCCAAATCCCTGTGACCCAGGAAAGAATGAGGAAGCCCCATGGGTGGAACTGGCCCACTGTGCGCAGGGAGGGCAGCGCAGATGGCTCACACATCCAGGGATTGTCAGCAGTGCGGCTGCCTCCCTGCTGATGAGCTAACAAATCTTGTTCGTGTAGGGCCCATGGCACAGTGAGGGGCCTCTGGGTTCCAAAGTTCTGCTGCATCCAAGGGGCCAGCTTCCTTAATATGGCTGATGTCTATAAAGCAAGGAGGGGCTGGCCGGGGCGCTGGCCTCATTCGTTCAGACAACCCAGGATGCCCCTCGACTTGGGAGACCACTGGGGGAACAAGTGGGAATCTTCCAGACTCGACCCAGAGATCCCAGCTCCAAGTCTTTGCTAGTGTCTCCAGGACCCTAGGAAATGTCACGATGAGACTGAGTCTGAGACTGTTCCCTGCTATGGGGCACCCAGCAGAGTGCACTGTTGGGAGGTGTCAGACCTGCCAGAACCCGAGGGACCAAGACCTGGGCTGGTCCTGGGCAGATCCAGGCAGCCCCTCTGTCCCCTGGCTCCCGTCTTCTCACCTGTGAAGTGAGAGTGGCGGTGGCCCCCGCCTCGGTTGTCATCACAAAGTAACGTGAGTAAGGCCCTGCACCACGCCCACAGCAGTAGCCCTTCAACAAATGTACGGGACTCCGGTCAAGCTCTGTGAACCGAGTTTTAGTCCCCTGCATACTTGGTAGCCAGACCGCCAGGATTCAGAGCCCTCCTTGGCCACATACCCGCTCTGTGACTTTGTCACATTAGCCTTAATGTTTTCCACCTGTAAAATGAAGTAATAATCACCCTTCCATGTGCTCATTGTGAAGACTAAATATTATACAGACACAATACGGAGTGGGCTCAAGGAGCACCCCCAAAATTAGCTTCTTTATGATTGTTTCAATCGGGGTTATCCCTCCTTTTCTCTTAATGGACGCTTCAACCTCTACAGGCCTCCTTTGAGTCCCTTGTGGTCATTAAAGGCCTCGTGGCTTCCTCTGGGGTCTGCTGTCCTCCTTCTGCTCCAAATCCCAACCATCACCAGCACACCACACACACACCCTACCTCCCTCAACCATGACTCAGGGGGGCCCAGGATATCCCGGGGGTCATTCCTGCAACAAAGTACAAGGAGGCCTCTCCCTGGATGGGTGGGGCATCATCAGCACAACAGAGTGGGCATCACCAGGGGTATGTGGGACCCAATCGCCCCTCCCACCCCTCCTTGAGCTCTCCAGCCTCTCGCGCACACCTCCCCTGGAGCTCGTGCGCCCTGAGGGGGCTCGTGACTGCCTCCCAGACGGTGCCTGGGCTCTCTGCAGGACCCCGTCTGTCTTGAAAAACAGTCCCTGAGAATTGGAGGCCTGCAGGCTAGACCCACCCCAAGTGGGTGGTGTTTTAGCTGGATGATGTTTTTATTTGGTCCACTAGATCATACATAAAATCTGAGGATTTCATGCATTTAGAATTTGAAAAAATCAGGATGCAGACTTTCTCACAGAGATGAGATTCTCCCAGTGAGGGGCGCAGGAGCTGAGAGGCAGCTCTACACGGTCCCCCACGGTCACCTGCTTGACCCAGAAAGACACTGAGGCTTGTACCCTGTCCCAGAGTCCCCACCCGGTTCTCTGTACAGATGGGTAAACTGAGCCCATAGAGGGACAAGACCCCACTGCCCACCCCCCTGGAATGGCACACTGCAGGGCAGGAACCACCTCTGCCAGAAACCGATGCCAGAACCAGCACCCGACACACAGTAGGTACCCAGGAATCATTTGCTGATGCAGTGAGTTAGAGGCAGAGCTGGGCTCCAGCCCACATGTCCTGACTCTCAGGCCAGCGCCCTCCTTGGCCCCTGCTGTTTGTGCCCCAGCTACCAAGAGAGGGTTCAGACCCTCAAATGCCCCTGTAACCATACACGTACAGACTCACCCTGGGCCTTAGTTCAGATGCCTTCTAGACTTTTCCAAGCTGACCCTGGAGGGGAAGGGTGAGCAGAAACCATCATGCATCACTGCCATTTTCATCACAGGGGCTGTTTTTAACATGTACAGAAAGAGTGGGTGCTTGCATGCCATGAGTGGTTCACTAAGATGGGGGTGCAGAGGGCAGTGGGGAGGCTGTGGTGCTGGGCAGACCGAAGATTAATCCTCATTTCTGCATTCTGGCTCTGTCTGTGGACCCAATACTTAATTCTCTGAACCTGTGTCCCCACCCATAAAATGGGAACAATAACAAGCACTACTCACAATAACGGAGATGATCCAGGGTCCTGCGCTCAGAAGACCGCGGCTGCCTTTCTTCTATCACAGCCCCAACTGCCACTATTAGATCCCAGTGACAGAGGACACACCTATGGGTGGAGGCTGCCAGGAGGGCAGAAGCGCTGGTCACCGCGTGCGTCTCGGCCGCAGGTGAAGAATCTCCACCATGGCTCTAGCCCAAGCGCAGGGGGCCCTGACATGGCAGGCATGGTGGCAGTGCAGGGACAGGGGCCAGCTGGGTTCATCGCTCCCCTCTCCCTCCCCCCACCCCTTCCAGCCCCAGAATCCCCGGCTGTGTCCTGAGCTGGAGGGACAAACCCCTCCCGCCTTCACTGCCCTGACCACAGGCTCTGGGGCTGGCCCCCGCTTCCCTTTCTCCCGGATGAATACATAATCACAGGACGGCCAGATGATGTTTAATAAAACTGGTTCACCGTGTCCCTCTAGGCAGAGACCTTTAATGAACATGACTGCTGGCCTCCCAAGGCTCCAGAGTGGAATGCTAATGACGCGCATTGCACGATATTGTTTAATTGACTGGGGAGTGAGGGGAGCAGCAGAGAAGTCGTCTCCTCAGGGAGAGGCAGAAAGGATGAGAGAGGGGGAAGATGAGATTATAAAATGATTTCATCGGAGCGCAGGACTCAGGGGAGCTTGAAGCCAGCACCCTTGGACTTTTTAGATGAATGAGATGATGGTGTCTCGTGTCTCCTTTAAACCTGTTGGAGGGGGATTCACACTCCTGGGACAGAAAGTGTCCTGAAAGGAAGAGCACGTTCTTGGCAAAGGGAACACCCTGGGGACTGGGAAGCACATTTACCCCAAATCATGCTGAAGGATGTGAAGGAGCAATGGGAGACTGAGGAGTGTCTGTGTCAGCGCCAGGCAGCCGGAGCCTCGGCAGGAGTTGACTGAGGGCGCTGTGTGGGCTGAAGAGACTAAACGCACTCGCATTCACCGCCTCTTCCAGCAGTCGTGCCCTCCCCGGGCAGCATCGCTTCTCAGCACCCTCAGCCCACTCAGCCCACTGGGTCAGCTCCTGGAAAGTTCAGAACAAAGACCCAGGGACAGTCAGGTCAGAAGGGACTGCTTTTGCAGTCCAAGTTGTAGGCGGGTCGAGTGATGCACGGACGCGCGCTCAGGGGCGCACTGTGTCCTCATGGATGCACGGGAAACAGACTGACCTCACAGGTAAAGAAAATAGCCTCACGTCACCAGCGAGGATGGGCCAAGGGAATCTGCGCATCTCCTCAGTTGTGAGGGTGACAGGAAGGCTGTGTAAATTCAGTCCATGCCGGGCCCACAGCAAGTGTCCCCTGATGTTGCCTGGTGCTGGGAGGCTCTGGCATGCTGGGGACAATTGTCTGGCTTTCTGACTGCCCCTGCATTGATCCGAGATGCCTAGAGCACAAAGGCCACATTGGATCACCTTCTTGCCCAGGAGCTCGGAGGCCTCTGCGAGGGTTGTCAGTGTTTACAGAAAGAAGTGTAAAGGAGGAGTTGGGCTGTGAGCCACCAGGTGAACTAGAGGAGGGGCAGAGATGACCCCAGGGCCCCCAAGCCAGTGCTTGCTCACAAGAGGCAGGAAGGTAGCATCCTGCGTTCTGAAAACAGGATTTGTTCCCAAGGCTGCGGAAGACCAGGGCTGAGCCCTTTTGGGGAGAGAAGAATGAGGCCTCCCAGCTGACTTCTGCCCTTGTGCAGCCTCCATGCTGTGCTATTCACACAGGTCACAGGGTCGTGTAGACATGGCCCTCGGGGTCTCCAGAGCTGAACTGAGGTGAGGTCAGTGAGCACCCAGTGCGGATGATTCTCATTTACTGACCAACAACTGTTGTGCTTCTGGACGCCATCGTTCCTGCTTTCCCTGAGGGGTCCCGGTCCCCTGCCCGCACGCTCTGCTGGTCCCTCACCTGCATGCACCCTCCTGTTGCTGCTGTTTGGAAAAGGGATTTCCTTTGAAAGAATGTGGTAGACATTCTATGTGCACAAAAACTCCTTTTGACATTCACTCTGCTCTTCCTCTAAGTGTGTGCAAACTCACAACTCACGTCCTCTCGGCCCTTTCTTCCCATCTCACCACCACGTGTGAGGACACTGTCCCCTCACAGAGGACTATGGGGCAGCATCTCAACACTCGCGAACAGGTGGGGCCCACCCTCTGGTCTCTACCGGAAGAAAGCAATCCTAAGAGCCTGCATGCATTCAGTGCTTGCTCACATCCCAGCACTGTACGCCATCAGAATGAGGTGCCTTCATGGCAGGCCGTGGTTTCTTTGAGTAAGGGCATGAGTGAAGGGAGGGAGACTCGTAGGCAGGGAAGATTCAGGGGTTAGTTAGATCTGAGTTTGAGCCTCAGACTTGAACATGCTGGCTGTGTGTTTCTGAGCATGTCACTCAAACTTGCTGAGACTCGGTTTCCTCATCTGCAAAGTGGGGTTAATAAAAGCACTTACCTTTCTTGGAAAAGCCAAAGCTCAAATACATAGAACAAAACAGAGATGTCCCTGGACATCTGCTTCTATAGAAGATGGCATAAGAAGAACTGAATGATTCTACTGGAAGCAAACAACTAAATAAAGATACAGAACCAGGCAAAATACAGAAAACAATGATTTGTGATATATTTCACAGTAGGCAACAAAAGAGTGAACAAATGAAGTAAACCTGAAGAGAACCTTCGTTTACTACCTTGGGAGAATCTCCAAGACCTGGTGCAGGAATGAGAAATGCAGAAGGGGTCTGGAGAACTCTCTGGGTTGAAGAGATGGAGCTGAGAATCTGGGGATTGTCCCTAAGACAGAGTCCCCAAGAGTCCCCAAGACTGAGTAACACAGAATTCCCAAGACAGAGTCCCCAAGACAGAGTACCGAAGAGTAAAGGGGAGCAAATTGATAGGTAGGAAAGATTTAAGGGTCCTATAGATCTGGCTTTGTACCTCACTGTGTGATTTGAGCTCCCTGTGGGGACAACTCCAGAGATCCATTAAGGGTTCTCGAATCTCCAGCTGGGTAGGGGTCAGCACATGTGAGTGGTAAAGAATAAAAATCCAAAAGGATTAGACTAGGGAGTAACCTCTGATGCTTCCACAGGACTGGGAATCATATTCCAAGCAACCAGACTGGAAAACTTATAAGTTACAAGGCACTGAGCTGATTTATCAGAAGGATCTTGCCTCAGTAGTGGGGAAAATTAGCCCTAGACTAATTGCTGCTCTGATCTGCTTAACGAGTCTTAACAGCAAGAACCAAAGGATCACGATGTTTTGAAATCACTTAACTATATCCCAGAACAAAGCTCATAAATATTTATAGAAAAAAATATCCATCTGGCAGCAAGGTAAAATTCACAATGTCTAATTTTCCAGAAAAGTTATCAGGCATGCAAATAGGCAGGAGACGATGACCTGGAAAAAGTAGAAAAATCATTCAACCCAGAACTGACACAGATATTAGAATTCAAAGTCAAGGGCATCAAATAGTTAGAACGACAGTCTATATTTTCAAAAATATTTGGCATGATAAAAAAAAAAATCAGGGGAGATGTAAAGAAAAGGTTCAAAGAGGATGTCAAGAGATGAAATTAAAATGTGTAAACCTTAAAATACACGTGGTGGGATTGATGGTAGATTATACATTGTAGAAGAAAAGATTAGAGAATTTAACACAGCTGTAGAAACTACCCACAATGAAATGCAGGAGAAAATAATTTTTAAAAAAATGAACAGAACATCAGTAACATGTAGGAATACTGGGAGAACCTAAATACGTGGTTCCTGTAAAACATGAGGAGGTTTAGAAGACAGAGAAACATTATTTGAAGAAATCATGGCTAAAATAATTCAACATTTGACAAAAATCATTAATCCCAAGAACCTCAATAAATACTAAGCACAAGAAATGTGAAGACAATTACAAGGTCTATCACAATCAAATTGATCAAAACTTGTGAAAAATGGACAGTGTTAGGCATGCCCTGGTGGAGGAGTGGTTGCGTCAATTGCAGATGACATACCCCTGGGTTTCAGTCCCGGGTCTGGATGGCAAACAACCAGTGTGAACCACCAAAATGGATATAAAATAAGATACTTCTTCCTTTTCTCTTTCTGCCCGCACCTTTATGAAAAAACAAAAAGGATAATGTTAAAAGAAGCAGGAGAAAAAGTACATATTATGCATTGATGAACAAAAATAAGCATGTGATGTGAGAGACAAAGAAAAGGAGGATAGATTTTTTTTAATTAAAAGGCTGTAAGTGAGTAGCAGTGAAAATGGTGTAGTAAGGACACGGAAAATTCTCTCCTCCTTAGTGATGAAAGTGGCAAAATATTCTCAGTCTTTTCAGAACTTTGGAAATTAGCCAAACACTTGCAATAATCCCAGGCACATTGATTCAAGAACACTGGCAGACTCTCAGCAAGAACAGCAAACTTTGTGGCATTTATCTTGTGGATTAGCATCCCTCTCTTGAGTTCCATGGCAACCCTGAAATCCAACAGCCCAGATCAGGATGAGAAGAGCAGGCTGACAAACACTGAAGGGGGAGATACAGCTAGAACGTCATATTCGCAGATGTCATTATGTGAGCTCTCTGGTACACCGTGCTCCAGAAGACCCCTCCCTAAGGCTAGAGCTGCCCAGAGCACACAGCCGTTTCCTGGGGGCATCAGTCAAGTACAATGACGGGATTGTTTAACTTCGTGATTGCCTGAGATATAGTTGGGGAAGGAAATCCACAGAGCAAAAAGCTTAGAAGACAAAATTGGGGAATGCGATTTCCATAAAGGCTTTGAAAATTTCCAGAATTTTCCTGGAAGTTGAGGATTCCATGAGCATGTCTGGTGTGGACACAAAGACCTGAAGAGACCCTCAACGCCCATCTCCAGTGGACCCTGAGGATTCGTGAGGACGAAGGCAGACTTGTAAACTGCCCAGTTGCAGATGAGAGTTATACCCCAGCATGTACACAGAACCTTCAGCAAATACAGTTTCTGTGCTTTGAAAAAAAGACATTGTATAGTTGTTAACTGACCACTAAGAAATCATTTGAGCAGGACTTCAGTGGACAGACATAACAAATAACACAAACTTTATAGAAACGTTTCACAAAACCACGCATACGGCTGCTAAGACAGCATCACCACAACAAACCCTGGGGATGGGGGAGAATGTGATTTTCAGAGTTGCCACATTCTATTATAGAAAATGACCAGTTTCAACAATAAATTTTGAGACACACGAAGAAACAGGAAAATGTGGTTCCTACATAGAAAAGAAGTATTCAGTAGGAACTGTCCTGAAGAAGACTAGACATTGATGTACTAGATAAAGAACTTAAATCAGCCATTTTAAGTAGATCTTAAAAATGAAAGGGAAATATTAGAACAATGCTTTACCAAACAGAGAGGCTCAACAATGAGATCTAACTCCGTTTTTTTAAAAAAAGAATCAAATAGAACTTCTAAAGTTAAAACATATAATAACCGAAATGAAAAGTGTACTAAAGGGACTTAATAGCAGATTTAAGTTGGTGGAAGAATCAGTGAACTTAAAGACAAGTCAGCTATTCAGAAAAGATACACGCCTGTATGCACAGCAGCACAACTCAGAATAGACAAGACATGGAATCATCCTGAATGCCCACTGACCGCTGACTGGATGAGGGACATGCGGTCCACATGTTCAATAGAGTTCTACTCAGATATTTAGAAAAGATAATATCCTGGCTTTTGCAACTGGAGGTGATTATGCTAAGTGATAATATATCAGGAAAAAAACAGAAAAATACCAGATGGTTTAATTTCATAAAGAAACAAAATGAACAAACTAAAAAAAACTATCACAACAAAGTTCTTTTAGACTGAGAACTCAAGACTGTGATTCCTGTGGGGTGCAGGGAAGGGTTGGGGAGTAAAAATGATAGTGCTGATTAGCATGAGAACTCTGGTGGTGGGTGTGGTTTGATCTCTACATTGATTGAGGCAGGAATCTATTCTGTGAAACATGTAGTTTTGGAAACTGATGAAACGTTAGTTAGAAAGAGGGAGTATGGGAAGAGATAAATCCATTGAGATTACCCAGTCAGAGGAATGGAGAGCGAAAAGAAGGAAAATAATTTAACAGAGAATCAGAGATCCATGAAACACCGTAAGTGACACCATGCATATCGTGGGAGTCCCAGGAGAGAAGCACAAGAGAATGGGGCAAAAACTCCCCAAATTTGATGAAAAACATTATTCTTCACATCAAGGAAGCTAAAAACAAAATTCCAAGAAGGATAATTTCAAAGAGATCCACACCTAAAAGCACTTGGTCAAACTTTTGAAAGTCAAAGAGAAATCTTGATAGCAAGAAAAGAAAAACAATGCATCCTGGTTCCTCAGCAAGATTAACAGCTTATAATTCTCATCAAAAACGATAGAGGCCAGAAGATAACAGCAGGACACAAAAACATTCTGAAAGACTGTGAACCATGACTTCTCTATACAAACAAATCTTTCTTTCAGAAATGGAGAGGGAAATCAAGACATTGCCAGATAAACACAGATTGAGAAAATCTGTCCCCAGCAGAGCTGCTGTTTGAAAAATACTACTAATTTGTCAGACTGAAAGGAAAGGTTACTAGATGGTAACTGAAATCCACATGAAGCAATAAAGAGCTCTGCTCACTGGACAAAGGTGAAAAACATTCAGTGATTTGATGGAAGGCAGGGTGTGATGGCATATATATGAGGAATGGGGAACCTAGACATATGAGTTTATTTTAATGTGCAGAATAAGTTACTATCATAAAATAAATGGAAAAAAAATAAAGAGTTCTGGCCAGGTGACCGGGTGACACCATAGTGGACATTCTGACTCTCCTCTCCACTGCTAGTCTTTCATCTTACGTCAGCAGATACATCAAGCCTTAGACTTTTACTTCAGTTCTTAGTCACATCCATTCTTTCAATTCCATTTCCATGTCCACCACACTTATTCAAAGATGCATTTATATTATCAAAATATGTATCCACTGGAAAGTTTGCAATAGACAACATTTTGTTTCATGGACACATTGTGAAAAACCAGATCAAATTCAAAACTAAAGTATATCTTGTTGCTCTTTCATTCTATCAAATTTTAGCAAACTTGGTGAACTTCTCCAGAAGTTAGACTCCAAATAGAAATATGAAATTTCATAAAAATTATATATAAATGTGGGCCTTTGGTTACTTAGAAAGTTAAAGACACATTTTCTTGTGTCCTAAGAAATCTCCTTTCTAAATATTTACCTAAGTGCATTGAAAACTGATGCTCACATAAAAATATGGACACAAATATGTAGAGCTGATGCCTTCATAATTTCTCCAAATCGGAAACCATCAAGGCGTCTTTCACGGGTGAATGGAAAACCAAATGTCGGTACATCCATACAATGAAGCTCTGGTCAACCTGTGGACAAGCTACTGATTCACAGGCACTTGAGAATATT
>RJWH01006449.1:33265-54807 GCA_004363575.1 Solenodon paradoxus
GTGCAAATATGCAGCAAACTGTGTTGAGCTAGCGTGCAAATATGCAGCAAACTGTGTTGAGCTAGCGTGCAAATATGCAGCAAACTGTGTTGAGCTAGCGTGCAAATATGCAGCAAACTGTGTTGAGCTAGCGTGCAAATATGCAGCAAACTGTGTTGAGCTAGCGTGCATACTATGGCTCCTACAGCAACCACTGCAGTAATGAAACAAGATATAAGCCAGCATGGAAGACAAGTAGAATCACAAAGGACACTCAATCCAAAAGAAGGCAGAGGACAAGGAAAGGGTGCACAAAGGGCAAGTAGTGGGGGCAAGCAGAAGTGGGTGGCAGAATGACAGATTAAGCTCCACAGCCTGAGTTACATGACCTTCCTGCAGGGACAGGAACAGGACTCAGAAGGATGGAAGTGAGCCTGGAGGAATGAGGCCAGCCTGCACTTCAGCCTGTGTGCCTGCACTCAGAGCTTCACAAGGAACATGTCCCCGGCCTGGATGACCCTGGAAACTTCTGTTCCCTAAAGTTTCATGCCTGCCAGATTTCCTGTTCAGTGTGGACAGAGAGCTGGCTGGCACCACGGAGGTGACCCGCTAAGCCTTCATTCCACAGCTGGGGAAACTGTAACCCTGAAAGCAAAGGGACTTTTTCAAGGTCACACTCTGAAGTGAGGGCACATCTAGAACGGTGGCCTAGCTGCCAGCCCAGTCTTTCTTCCTCACCTCCAGCCGACGCTGCCGGGCTCCTGTCACTGCTCCCAGATCCATTCCTCCCGCCTCCCCCTCCCAAATTGATGTGGCAACACCTGGTCCTTGATTTTCCTCATGTCCCAGCAGACGTTAATTATGAGTGCTCATCATTGCATTCTAATCATCTTGGAAATGCTCCCAGGTGTTTTCCAAAGACATTTGTCTGAATTATTTTCCTTCAGATAAAGAGGCTCAGAGTCATCTGTCTCCCATAATCGGAAAACACTGAGGTGTCAGTGTTTTTGCCTCCTCAGAGGGCCTGTGGCCCACGAGAGCTGGGGGTCACATCCCTGTGCACATGTGGGGATTACAGCCTGGAGGTCTGACTTGCTTGAGGCCACACTGAACTTGGGTCTCTGGGCTCCAGATTTCTTTTCTTTCACTATAGCATGTTTGCACCTGACGGGCGTCGACGGGCGTCCTCTGTGACCCAGTTTCTAGGGGAGGTCATCATATCAAGGTCACCTGCCCCTGAGCATGAAGGCATCTGGTTTCCTTCAAAAATAGTTTCATAAAACAAACCATCCGCCCTCTTTGTGAAAATTCAATTGCTACCAAAATGGAAAAAACAAAACAAAACCGAAAGACTCTAAATTTAGAGTTCTCTGAGGTAATACCATTAGCTTTTTTATCTGGGGATGGGGAAGACAGTATTTTCTTCTAACCATCTGTGCCGTGTTTGTCCACATCCCTGTCCCTACTCCGGCCCCCTCGTCCAGCCCTGCACTGGCCACACCGACCTGTATGGACCGTGTCAGGCTGATCTGTTGGGGTCAACCAATGGGAAGCACAGGAGGATAGGAGGAGAGAAAGGCAGACAGGAGGACATAGGAGGGAAAGGCTGGGGTCTTGCTTCCTGTCTCCTTCTGGATTGAACTCTGTCTACTGCTCTTTAGCCCACAGGGATGGGCCGGGACCTGGGAGGTTCCAAGGAGCCTAAGCCCACTCTCCTGCCTGGGCTCTGCCTGTGACACAGACCAGCCTCTGCTTCCTTGCTGGGCACAAGATGGGTGACTCTGTCCCAGTTCTAGGAGAGGGGCGGCTGCTCCCCGCCTGTCCCCTGCGGGGCTCTGGCACACTGCTTTCCAGGACCAGGTCTCCAGAGCAGCTGCTCGCCTACACTTCACTCTTCATCACCCTCTGAGATTACTGTGCCCCAGGCTTGTGCAAGCAGTAGGCAGCCTGGTGGGGAGCAGTGACTGGACAAAGATGGGGTGTTCTCCACTCCCCAGCTCCTCCCTTGCCTGTCAGCTCCCTCCCTGCACACGGAGTGCATCTCTTTGTTGCACTCCACTAGAATGCAAACTCCTGCAGGGGAAAAATCCAGTCTGTCTCGGTCCCCATTTTTGTTCCTAGTGCCTAGAACAGTGTTTCCAGGTGCTTGATAATAAGCGTTCAAATAAGTGCATCTCTGCTAAGCTCTCAGTCCAGAAGAGGGTGTTGAGGGGCCATCAAAGGCTAAAGTAACTGTGGTGACATGGTTATGAGGGTGTTTAAAGGGGTGTCAGGGAGTAGGAGGGATGATGGACAGGACCTGGAGCAGGGGAAGACCTGGTCAGCACGCCCTCACTCACTCCTCTGTTCCCCAGATGTTTCCCGAGCACCTGCTAAATGCTGGCATCTAAGGACTGGTACTGCCCTGCCCTGGGGAGCTCTCTGCCAAGCGAAGGAGACAGAAACTCCCCAGGCACCTGTGATCATGGCGAGAAGCATGAAGGAAGGACATGACTCCACCAGAGTAAAGGCCAGTGTTCATCACGCTAGTAAATTCCCTCTTAGTTAAAGCAGTTTGAGTTAGCTTTTCACACTTTCAGCCAAATGCGTCAAGCTCCTTCAGTCCGAGAGGGAGCGTAGTATTTGTGGGGGAACACAGGACGCACAGCTGGGTTCCGGTGAGCCCACTCTTGAGCTCAGCCTCTGTTTTTCTTCTGTGGGAACGTCTTCCTGTCTGCTAGTGGACTTCTGAGGCAGGAGAGAGGGGAAAGCAGAGTCTCGACCACTCCTCGCTGGGTCCCTTCTAGTGATTCCAGACGGGAGAGAGAACTACTCTCAGAGCAGGTAGGAAGTCCCAGCCGGGGTTCTGATAGGCCTGATTTTGGTCACATGCTTTCTTTGGACCAGTCACAATTTCCTCCGGGAATGAAGTGCTCTGATTGGTTCTGTCTAGACTTGCACCTCTCTTTAAGAGAAGGGGTAGAAAAGGATCAGGACTGATAAACTGGCCAGAACAGAGGGGCTGGGGAGTGCCCCGAGGTCTAGTTTCTTGTAGGAAGGGTGATGAGAGTGATGAGTGCTGAGAGGGGGAAAGGGATGCTGGTGGGCGAGTGACAATCTATTTCATCCCCTTTTATCAAGAAACTGAGCCCCAGAGAAGTTCTTGTAATTAGCATAAATTAGCAGGTGGCAGAGCGGGCTGTAAACCTTTCTCTGCTACTCCTAAGTGTCCTGTGCTCTTACCAACTGAGCTCCAGCACTTCCCAAGGACCCCATCTCTCCAGCACTCCTGAACCTGAGTTCCAACAGGTTCAATTCATAATCCCACTCCACACAGGAAGCTCCTCAAAGTCCTGGCCCTCCAGGCCCTGTTGCTTAAGCATCTTACCTGCAGGGGGGATTTCATTGACAGGTCCCTTTCCTTCCGGATCACCGTACACGGCCCCCCCCCCCCGCAAAATGCTCTCCTGGCAATTTCTTGTCCACAGGGCAGTGAGGAGAGAGCTAGCTTATCGCAGAGAATAGAGCTTGGGTTGGTGTTGCCAGGGGCGACACAAGCAGGGAGATGTAGGGAGCATAAAGGAGGCTGCAGTGTGCACCATCTGACATGCACGCACTGCTCAGGATGCGCAGACACACCAGGCCCTGCCCAAGCCTCCAGCTCCTCCTCTCTCCCTCCTCCGGGCCCTCCCAGGAGTCCCAGCCCATCCATTCCACTTAAGGGCTCATGCAAAGCAGCAGAGCCCACTGGGTCTGCAGGGAGCCTCTAGTTCAACCCCTTTTGTTTAACCAATGAGAAAATAGAGCCCAAGGAGGCCTGGGCATTTGCTCAAGGTCAAAGAGCAAGTTAGGGGGGATCTGATCCTGGCGCCATCGGGCCCTTTGAGTGAGGGCATCTGCGTGCCAGGTCCTGATCTGGACGCCTTCATGTACTTAGGCGACTACTCCGTGGGGGGGTGCTAGCACCCCCATTTTACCTGAGGGTGGAGTGGACCTCTGAGATAGATTACTTGTAGGAAGCCCCAGCTCTGAGCCACTGTGCTAGTCCTCTGACCTGCGTTTTCTGCAACCCCGCCTCTGGGGACAGCACCCCTGCTGCTCTATTTCCTGGTCCCCGGCCTGGGCCTCCAGTGAACCTCATGCACTGGAAGACCCTGCAGAAGATGGACAGGTTGCTCACGACAGCTTTCCTAGCCAGTGGCCGCAGCAAAGGGCCTGGGCAGCAGCTGTGGACCCTGTGATAACAATGAGCAGTGTGGCCACGGCCCCAACCCCACCCGGCCTGCAGGGAGCTGGCCCTGAGCTGTCAAGTTCTCCTCCCCTCTAGCTCCTCCTGCCTGAGTCCCCTCACCTTTCTTGGTTTGCCTTTTTAGCCCTTTCAACAGTGACATCTGTTTCCTGCATTAACGCCCCTCTGCTTGCCATCGGGGCGCTGTTTCTGTGGGTTTCTGTTTCTGTGTCTGAAAGACTCCTGAGTGAGACAGCATCTGTGTCAGCAGCGACCCCAGAACCAAGCCTTGAATGATGGGGTCAGGCTTGATGTCACTGGAGCAGCGAAGACCCCACTGTGGGGACAGACTCGCAGAGGCCCAGGCAGCCTGTGAACTTGCTCGTCTCCTCTGCAGGTTGAGCCTGCCTTTACCTCCAGGACCAGTGAGGGGGCAGGCGCTTGCCATCCAGACAAAAAGGATGAGTCAGAAGTGAAGCATCCTGCCCTCACTCCCCACTCCCTGCCAGCTCTTCCCTTCAGAGAAACGGTAATTGCATTTTACGTAGTTTTCTTTTTTAAATACTTCAATAAACATCGCCCATGAAAATCAATGGGCATTTGTGTACTTACTGCTTAATAACTGATCTTACAAATGTAAATGATCCCTATAAATCTAGATTAAATGCCCAGGCTTCAGTGTACTCAGAGAACATCTAATTAATAGAGGGCTAGTGGCCAGCCACCACACACATGTTGACTTCCAGCTGACCTTCATTTTCAAAGAGGCGGGTCCCTGTAGTGGGTGGGGACGAGGAGGCAGCCCAGTGCCCTACAGCGGTTTGCAGGCTGCTGAGGGCACTGCCCACTTTTATGGATGCTCCAGCGCTCCCTGAGCCTCTCCACGTCCTGCTTCTTCTATCCCTGGGTCCCATCCCTGTCTGTGCCCAAGGAGAGACAGCCAGAGTGACCTGCACATGGGAGGAAACCTGGACAGGAATTATCAGCCACAACTATGCTGTGTGACCACGGAGGAGTTGCCTGCCCTCTCTGGGCTTCCGTTTTCCCCAAGGAAGGAAAGGACTAGATGAACATGGAGGGCCTTTTCAGCCACTGTGGGGCGGCGGAGATGGGGGTGAGTGAAGGTGGCTCCATCACTCACGAGCAGCGTGACCTCAGATAGGTGGCTTAACCTCTTCCTGCCTCAGCTTCCTGGTCCAGCCACGGGGGGGGGGGGGGGGCAGCACTTACCTCACAGGTCGTGGGCGACTGAGATGAGGTCATGTGTGTGATGTGCTCAGCTCTGTGTCCTGCACGTGTGAGCTCTTGCTGGTCTCCCAGCCTTGCTTCTCTCAGACAGTTTATCAGTAGTCGTCAAACCAAGAGAAAAAGATGTCAGGGAGTGATATGAAACCAGGGAATTAGGGCTACAATATCAGCCAGCGGGGTCTGTGCGTGGTCTGGGTCTCACTCCCCCCACTGCCTGTGGGGCTCTGCTCCCCCTTCAGACAGCTCCAGGCCCAGGCTTGACTGCTTTCCCAGCCCATCTCCACCCACCCTCATCGTGCAATGGGCCACCCTACGTGGACTGGCCAGTTTGTCCCTCTGCCTCACTCCCGTAAACACAGGCTCAAGGCCTGGCCCAGCGTCATCTGCAGGGCACACTGGATGCAGGTACAGTAAGGGTGAAAATGCGTGTCCAGGTGGCTAGGGGGTATATCGGACACCATGGCTGTGTCATCACTCACGGACATCCACCCACCCTTCTCCATTCTCCTCTTGCTCTCACGGAGGACAGGCACCTAGAGGCAGGAATGAATGCTGACTGATTTAAGCTAGTGACTGGTCCAGGGGTTACATGACCCAATTCTGACCAACAAGTTGTGAGCCGAGGTCTGCTAAGTGAGCCTCTTGAATTTTCTCTCCTGGTGAAAAGGGATAGACTTGGTTGGAAAATTTCTATGCCCTTTACCTTCCTCCCTGGCTGATACCCAGAGAAAATACCTGGAGCTATGGCAGCTATTTTGTGCCCAGGAGGAAACAATCATAAATAGTCTTACCTGCTGAGAACAACAGAGCAGCAAATCAGAATGCCCCTGGATACCTGATGGCATCATGAGCACACAACACTAGCAATTGCCCTCTGGACCTCATTTCAGGTGAGAAAAATAAACTTGTATTTGTTTAATGTACTATTGGTTACAGCCTATGTTACTTACAGCCAATCACAGTTGTAGTGGATCCAGGCAGATCTCTGCTCTGTCACTGCCTAGCTGGGTGGCCTCACATTAGAGACTAACTTGTGGATCACAGCCTCTTCATTTACTAAAAAGAGTTACAGACGACCTCCAGGGTTTTCCGTGAGATAGAGGCTACATGTGCTTGTTCAGTGCAGGGTCACTATAATCGTAAAGATTGCTCACATTTATCAAGAGCTTACAGGTGCCAAGACCTGATGGAAGTATTTTACATGGATTATTTACCTTAATCCTTACCACAACACTGTGAGATAAATAACATTATCTTAGTCTACAAATGAGACTACTGAGGCAGAACTAAGTTAAGGGTCTTCTCGAGGATGCCCAGCCAGTGGTGGTAGAGATGGCTGGTGACCCCAAGCCATCAGGTTCAGCGTGACCACTCCTGACCACTGGGCTGCCCCAGCACAGACCAGGTGCTCAATACGTTTTTGTTGTGTAGATGAACCGACCCAAGGCATGGATGCCCACGTGGGTTCTTAGCCCAGCTCCTTCTACAGCAGGGTGGCTGACTTCCATTTCTGGGAGGTGCTGGGTCAGGTTGCAGGGGGTGGAGCCCCTGAGCTCCTCCCACCCTCACCCCCACTTCAGGCTCCACCTCTGCAGGATTAAAGACTCTTTCATGTGCAGCTGGGTCAATTTCTCAACACCCAATCAGGGTCTTCTGTGATAAAGATAATGTATTTGCTCACACGTTAAGTTTTATTATTTATTGATTTTTCCAGCTTGCTTTAGCTGTGTCTATTTTTATTTGTTTAAAGCAATAGATACTATTTGGCTGGAGAAGCAGGGTGTAAAATCTTGTGATCAGAGCCAGAGGTCCTCACTGATATTAACCAGGCCATCCTCTCCCAGGGCAGGAGACGGGGTCTGCCCATCACTCTGCCCACAAGGACTGAGCTGGGAGGGCCCCACGGTGGGTCCCCTGCTCCAGGGTTGGGGAGTTGCTGGGCACAGGGTGCAGGTTCTGAGCCTGGTCTGGTGGGCAGAGACTGGGTTCTGGAAGGAGTCAGGGCTGTGTCTGAGCAGAGGCCAAGGGGAAGGTGGGCTGGGGTCTGGTGGTGGAGGGTGGGGGCGCAGAAGGGCCGCACACACATCTGCCACGCTGGCTGGTCACGGGTCACAGGAGAGGACTAGGCTGTCTTACATGCTCTCCTCTCCCTCCGCTGATTCTACTGCCACCGTTTGTGAAATACACTTCTCCTCCCTCGATTTTAGCACGTCCACCCCACCCACCATGCCACACTGTCTGCAGACACAGGTACGCAGTAAGTAGCCGTCGTGCAGACGCACAGACACACTGCGTGAGTTGCTCAAGGACACGTGTCCCCAAGCGTATGTGCAGTTATTAGTTATCAGTAAGGTATTCTCTGGAACATTCTTCCCCCTGCAGATGACGTTTTAGGGCATTGGCCCTCCATGAGTTCTGGAAACAGATTTTCAGTGAACAGACGGAATCCTGAGGAGGGGTGGACAGATCCAGGGGTGGGTGTGGGACTTGGCTGTGGTGGGTGTGGCAGGAGGTGCCTGCCCTCTGCCTCCAGCCCTCAGAACAGAGAGCCGCTCCGACACTCTCTCTCCGGACAGGCAGTGGGCGCAGCTCACGTCCCACATCAGAGCCTGGTTCTTGCTTGCCCCTTTGTTTTTAGTGAAGATGATTTTTAAAGTTAAGATGAATGCTTGAACCACAGCTGTGGGTGAGGAACACAGGCCCATGAATGGGAGGGTGTGGCTCCAACCCCAGCAACCTGGGCCATGCACTTTGCTCTCTGGGCCTCAGTTTTCTCATCTGTAAAATGGGGCTTTGGGAGTCAGTGACCTACGCGCCCCTCCAGTGCTAATATTCTGGTTCCTTCTGACTTGGACTGGTCTCTCCCTCTATCATGGGCCACCAAAAGGTCTGTGTATAGAAAGGGACAGTTTATGGAGCACCTGCTGAATGCATTCTTTCCAGGGGGGCGCTCCCCATTTTCCAAATGAAGGATTGGAGGACAGAGAGCCAGAGTGACTCTGGACCACAGGCCTCACCACTGAGCAGCTGTGGGGTTTTGGACTTGCAGCCTCTCCTCTCTGGGTCTCAACCTCCCGACAGTGACACAGGGACATTGCAGCCCAGGAAGGATGTCAGGACGAAGTGAATTAGTACACATCAGGTGCTGGGCTAGGCATGGGGCACACAGTAAGTGCCCAGTAAGTGCCCACTGTCGCTGTGCTCACTCACTGCAAACCCTGTTCAGTGTGGAGACTCCTCATCTAAGCTCCCGGACGATAGTGACGAGCCGCTGAAAACATCGGCGCCAGCGAGTTCACTGACCATGGAGCCCCACACTTCCCAGCCCTCACTCTCCAAGCTCCAGCTTCCAAAGCCTACGCCAAGTTTTATTTACAAAGCAGAACAAGCAAGAGGCTTACCTGTCCAGTCAGATCTTTGATCTGGGTGAGTGAGAAGCAGGGTCTCTCCCAGGTCCCCAGAAGTCCCCCAGCGGGGGAAGCTGCACAGCCATCCCTGGGGGGCCATGGTGAGCCAAGTGCACCCCGGGACGCCTGCCCACATCCTCCCCACAGCCAGTCAACTACACACACCACATCACTGAACTCTCGGTAGCTTCTCCCTCCTGACCCCAGAAACCTCACAGCTCTTAAAAATCCATTCGAGTTCAAATAAATAACTACATACAGAAAAACACTGCACGTGTTCCTCCCACGCCTCTGTTACTGACCCAGCCCTGCTCCCTCTTTCCCCATCATCCTAACGTCTCCACCCAGCTGCCTTCTCTTCTGTCCTCCCTCCCTGAGGAGAGCTTTGAAAAAAAAAACAAAAAAAAGGACAAAAGATTGGTGGAAGAGCCAGATCTGGAAAGAACATCTCAGCCCAGCCCAGCACCGGCAGCTGAGAAGAGATCCGCCGGGCTGAGCCGGAGTCAAAGGCTCACATCACTGGTCCCCATGTCCCCACACTGTGCTGGGTGCCAGCTTACCAATGCTGATCCAGGGCTAGTGACCTCCCTGCCATGTGCCTCTGTTTTCTGAGTGGAGGTAATGAGGGCACCACCCCCTAGGGTGGTCAAAAGGAGGACCTTGGCCATGCGTCTAATGCCAGCGCTCTGCGCATCCAAAGCACATGCAGACACACCTTTCGTTGAATTCCACTTTACTGGGCTTCACAGACATGCAGGTGTTTTTGTTTTCTTTACAAGCTGAAACTTAGTGACAATCTACTAAAGCAAGTCTATCAGCACCATTTTTCCAACAGCATGTGCTCACTTCATGTCTCTGTCTCATTTAATTTACCAAAGTACGTTGTTTTTAGACGTAATCCATTTATGCCCTTAACAGATGACAGTCTAATGTCAATGAAAGAATTCATGACTCCTTTTATTGCCATCTTCCCATATTCAATTTTTTTTTTTTTTTTTTTTTTGGGCAGCGGTTTGGAAACAAAGTCACTCGCTCTGTGACATGTGCCCTTCCTCAGGGTGGCTGTCGTCATCCCCACGAGCTCACTGAGCCTTCGCAGCACTCTTTCAGGATGGGCGCTCTTACTTCCATCAGCGGGGAGCAACTTTTCTGGGGCCGCAGCTGGAAGTCTCCGAGTGCAGCTGTCAGGGGCCGGAGAGACGTTCACTGAGAGCTCACACTGTAACGCAGCACTCAGCCCTATAAATGCCGGTCTCCTGCTAGTGCCATCACGTCTCAGGAGGGAGGAACTAATTTGGTGGCTGCTCAGACCTGTGGGAATGAAGCCCTGAACCCAGATCTGTCTGGCTGCAGACCCCACGGCATCCACTATCCATTCACTGATCATTCGGTCAAAAAGCACTTCGAGCACCTCCTCTGCGGGTATCTTCTGTTCGAGAGAATAGTTATGGGCAGACCAGTCCCTGCCCAATGGAAATGACACTGCAGGGTGGGATCGGGGGAGAAGACAATAAATAAATATCCGAATATAGAGCTCTGAGGAATGAAGGGATGAGGGGGAGCGGGGAGGGAGGGCTGGTCAGGGCCTTGAAGTGTCTTTGCAGAATGAATAAAATGATGCGTTTTTCCTTAGGAGGGAATTTAGAAGACCACTTTCCCACCTGCTCTGACTTAGAGGCAGCTCAGGCTTTATGGTCCCCTTTCACAGAGTTAAGTGACTCAACCAAAGTCCCCCCAGAGACTAGCAAGGCAAGGGGATGATCCACCAGGTCCTCAGCCCCAGGGAAGTGAAGTTTCTATTAAATGGTAAGGTCTTTCATTCAGGGTTACTGATGACACATGGGCCCCGTTCTGGGTTCCTTGTGTCTAGAGGGAGAGAAGGACTCATGGGCGCACCCTAAGGAGGTAGGAGACTGAAGTTTTCACAGAGGGTCTCTGCCCTGGGAGAGGGAGCTCCTGGAGGGGAGATCAGGGAGGACTTCCTGGAGCAGGTGGGAATTGACTTGGTCCTTGAACCAAGAGGATATTTTACCTGCTGGAAACAGAGCAGAGTAGACGGATACCAGCTGGGCAGAGGACGCGGCAGTTACTGAAGCTCAGGGGCAGAGCATGAGGTGACGAGGGAAGCACCTGATGCTCACAGATCCTGATGACTGCTACCTGTGTGCCGTGAGAACAGGACGCTTCAAGGGGTGCGAGGACACAGTTCTTTGTGACATTCACCATCCCTGCGGATCCAGGAGACAGAGCTCAGAGGCAGTGGGTGGGATGAAGGCCATTAGTTTCTCGGTGGCTTTACCCAGAGCTCTCCCATCGGTACCGTGTGTCATGGGTGGGAGGCCCTGGCCCAGCAACCCTCCAGGGCTGCTTATGCTGATGTTTCCCCAGGGGCCCGCCCACAGCTTCCCTCCACAAACACTTACGGAATCACTGAAAGGGTGAACCAGATGCCACATCCTTTATGTACAAGATCTCGCATAATCCTCACCACAGTCCATCATGGCAGAAGTGAGCTCGATGTAAGAGGCATGGAAACTGAAATTCAGAGAGGAGATACCTTGGCCAAGACTTCAGAGCCAGTGGGGCTGAGACAAGAAGCGGCGGTGGCTACACAGACAAGGTGGCGTCATCTTCTTTGTGCTCTGCCTTTTTGAGTCCCAGCTGACCCTCGCCATCGGTGTCTCTGAAGGGTCTCTGACGGGCCCAAAGAGCCCAGCAGGAATCAGCCTCCGAAAACTTCTACCATAAGCTTTGCTGAAATGCACATGGTCATGAGTTGGGTCTTAAGATGGAGAAAGGGGGTGCGATGCAGAGGCTTCCCAGGCCTCTTCCCCTGGGTTTCACCTTCAATGTCGCAAGGCCTCTGCCTCTTTGCAGGATCCGAGGATGTGGCCCGAAGCTCACAGGACTCACGCTCTGGCGCTGGCCCCAGCCCTGTGAGCTGGCTCGATCAGACTTCACATCATGCTCAATTTGATCTCCATGTTTTCCAAGCTTAGCAAAGCAGATTTTTCCCCATTAATCTGCATTTATACTTAGAGACAGTACACCAAAGTTCAACCCTTTTTGGCTTAATCAAATGAACATGAAAAGGTCAAAGGCCTATTTTATAATTAGAAAGCAGAAAGCATCTGCGTTCTGCTCTCTCTCCCCCTCCAGCTAGCCTTCCTCCCTGTCGTCTGGGCCTCTCTCGGCTCCTCTGTCCCCAGGACTGGGTGGGCACGCTGAGTCAGGAAGGGAACAGGCAGCCCTGGTGAAGTGGAGAGAGACAGAACAGTTGAGTGGCGAGGGGCCGGCCTGGGGGCAGACAAACCCTAATTTGAGCCCATACCTCTCTGTTTCCTCTGGGTGGACCCTGGAACAAGAGACATATCACTGAGCTTTGATTTAAATGGCTGTCAAATGGCCTCACCTATTTCACAGGTGTTGCAAGGTAAACAGACGCACATTAAATCTTTTCAAGAGTGTCTTTGAACACACATTGAATTGAATCAGCAACACCAAACCAAAGTCGCTTAGGAGGGGTCCATAGCCAGAGACAGAGGAGAGGTTTCTGTAGAAGAGACACAAAAGCAAAGCAAGGAAATGGTTTGACTGGCTAGCGCTTAGCCGTTGCATGATTCATGAGAGCTTAGCTGATCATTTGTAAGGGGTTGTTCTTAAGTTGTATTTTCACAGATTCAGGTACATTGATTCACTCAGGTTTTGGTTTGCTTATGTAGGCTGCTGAGCGTTAGAGCCAGTCCAATCCAAGGGTCTCCTTGTTTAATTACCTTAACACACGGGTAGTATGCAGATCAGCTGAGCTAATACATGTGAGGCTCTGAGCACTGTGGCGGGCAGGAGGGAAGTGATCAGTAGATTGCACCGGGGACCTGTTGTGTGTTTGCCAGGGTTACCCACTGGTCACTAGGAGGTGGGAGCTCCAGGCCTGCCTTGTTCTTGAGTGTGTGTTGGGGGTTCACCTAGGAAATGAGGGGATTAAATGGAGCCTAATCTGAAGACAGTGGAGAACCAACAGGAGTGATTCACAGTGGAAAAAAGAGTTGCTCCTAGTGGGAAAGCTGAGGACCCCAGACTGTGCTCATGACAAAGTAAATGACTGGCCGCTGCCTCAGGAAGTTACTCGTTCAGCTTCAACCACAGGGCCCAGTTATTCAAAGAGCATGGCAGTTAAAAGGTCCCTACAAAAGGATTTACACTTGCACGGAAATGAAAACATACATATCAAAATAGATGGGTGCAACTAAAACAATAATTATGGGGAATCGTTCAGCACTAAATGCTTTATCAGGAAAAAAGAAGGCCTCATTCAAATCAATAAGCTCAAATTCCATCTTAAGAAACTAGAAAATGAAAAGGAAATAATAAAGATGAGAGTTGATATTAGTGAAATTGAAAATAAAAATGAGAAAAGTCATGAAACCAAAAACCGATGTTTTGGAATCAATCAAATGATAAATACGTAGATATATACAGAGTGATCAGTCAGAAAAAAAGAGAAGAGAAGCGCATTTCGAATGTTTGTAATGACATTATGACAATACATTTGACAAGTCAAATGAAGTGGTCAAATTCCTAGAAAGACACAAACTATCAAAGCTCACTCAAGAAGAGACAGACAACCTGAGTAGTCCTATAATTCTATATTTATAGATATGGAATAGAATATATAGTCTACATATCTAATAAATTGAATGTGTAGTTACAAATCTTCCTAGAAAGAAAGCTCCAAGACCAGAGAGCTTCTCTGATAAATTTTGCCAGTTAAAGAAGAAACAATTCAAATTCTACAAATAATATTAACTCTACAATTCCACAAATAATACCTTCCAACTCATTCTATAAGGCCAGCATCATCCTGATACCAAAACTTGACAAATACACTCCAGGAATGGCTAACTATAGACCAATAGCCTTCAAGAATAGAGACATAAAAATTCTAAATATTATCTTAACAAATAAAAGATAGTGACAGGTAAAAAAGCTAACACATCATGTAGAAATTGGGGTTATCCCACAAATGTAAGATTGGTACAACATTCAAAAAGCAATCAAAGAAATTCATTCTATTAACACACTGAAAAGGAAAGATCATATGATAAACTCAAAAGATGCAAAAAGCATTTGACAAAATCCCACATAAAGTCCTGATGAAATTAGGAATAGAAGGGAACTGTCTCAGCCAGATAAACAATCCTAATTAAAATCACACATTATGGAAAAGACCGAAAGCTTTCCTACTATGACCAAGACACAAGACAAGGATGTCCACTCTCACCATCTGTATTCAGTATTACATTGGAAATGCCAGCCATTGCAATAACACAAGAAAAAGAAAGCAAGCATACCCAGATGGGTCACAAAGATGTAAAACTGCCTTTTCTTGAAGGTGAAGTAATCACCTATGTAGACAATCTGATGAAATCTCTAAAGAGCTACTAGAAGTAGTGAGTGTGGTCAGTAAGGTTGAGGGGTAAAAAATTAATGTATAAAATCAACTATATAGAAATGGATAGTCAAAATTAAAATGAATGACAATTCCCTTTGCAACTGTATCAAAATATAAAGAACTAAGGAATAAATCTGGCAAATGATGTGTAAGACCTGTACCCTTAAAAGCTACAAAATGTTGCTGAGAGAAATTAAAGAAGACCAAAGAAATATAGAGCTATACCAAGTTCATGGCTCAGAAGATTCAGTTAAGATCTTAACTCTTTTCGCATTGATCTTTAGATTCAATGTAATCTCCATCAACATCCCAGCCCCATTTTGTTGCGAGTTTGCAATCTGATTCTCAAATTTATATGAAAATTCAGAAGACCTTGATTCGTCAAAATGAATTTAAAGAAAAAGGGCAAATTCTGAGGACTAACACTCTCTGATTTCAACATTTAGTATTAAGCTACCGTATTCAAGACAGTGTAGTATTAACATCAAGAATGACAAATAGATCACTGGAACAGAATAGATTCCAGAAGTGAATTCACATATTTAGAAATGTGACCAATGCACAAAGGCAAGTCAGCAGATAAGTGATCATATTTTTCAACAAATGGTGCTGGAACAATTGCAAATCTTTAGGCAAAATTTTTGAAATTTGATTCATATGTAAAATGTAACTTCAAATCAATCATAAACATAAAACCTAAAATAATAGGCTTTTAGAAGAAATCATATAAAAAAACTTCATAACCTGAGATTAGGCAAAGATCTCTTAATTAGGACATTAAAAGCATAATCCATAAAAGAATAAATTGCATCTCATAAAAATGCAAAACTTCTGCTCTTTGAGAGACACTGCTAAGAGAATGAAAAGACCAGCCATAACCTGGGAGAAAATATTTGCAAATACGATAAAGACGTTGCATGAGGAATATTTAAAGAACTCTGGAACTTCAATATTAAGCATACAAACAACTAAATTTTAACAATGGACACAAGATTTGAATAGATCCTTCTCCAAAGAGCAGATATCGATGGCAAGTAAACACACACACACACACACACACAAATGCTCAGTATCACTGGTAATTCAAGAAATGCAAATTAAAACCACTGTGAGGGCCCAACACTGCCGATCTACTGATCTACCATTGAAAAGACTGACCACACTGAGTGTTGGTGAGGATGTGGGGGACTGAGGCTCTCATGGATTACTAACTGGACACATAAAATGTCAGAGTCACTTTGGAAAAGTGTTGGGCATTTTTTTAAAAAGCAAAATGTGTACATGCCATTGGTTCAGTCATTCCCTCCTGGATATTTAACCAACAGAAGGGAAAAGTGTGTGTGTGAGTGTTTGTGGCATTATTTTTTTTGTAATGTTTCATAACTGGAAACAAGACAAATGCCTATCAGCAGGAAGATGGATACATTATTGCACAATAATAAACTTCTAATACACACACACAATAAATGAACTAAAAATAACTATGCTTAGTGAGAGAAACCAGACTAAATATATATACATATGTTGTTTCGTTCCATGAACACAATGTTCTAGAAAATGTTACTATCTATAGTGTCAGAAAGCAAATCAGAGGTGCTGGGGAGAGGGGCTTTGAGAGAGAAATGACAAAGGAGCAGGAGGAAAATTGAGGGGCTGACGGATATTTTCATTCTCTCTATTGTAGTGATGATTTCAGGAAGGTATACATATGTCAAAACTTTTCAAATTAGCACTTTAATTATGTCTTTAAATATGTCATTTTAATATGTTCAGTTTATCATATGTTAATTATACCTCAATGAAGCTGTTAAAAATATCCACCACGATTGACAAGCTCTGTACCAGGAAGAGCCTGTCTCCCAACCAGGCAGAGCCTGACCTGAGCCCTAGGGCCAGGGTGGGAGAGGCAGCACAGGGCTGTTACAGCGGGGCAGGCAGGTAGGAGGGAGAGTAGGCAGTGTCAGAGTTTCCAGAAGGAGAGGGAGTGGTTCCTCATGCCCTAGACCTCTCAGCAGAGACCTGGTCATCAGACTGGTCCCATGGAGGTCACTGGTGATCAGTGTTAGGTGAGGCATGCAGGGTGCTGGGCTCAGGAGATGGCGGTGCAGTCAGCTTGCTGACGGAGGAGGGCAGGCGTGCTTCAGAGAGCTGGGGCGCTCTGGGACTAAGGGAAGTTTCTCTTTGCTTTGCTCTGCTTGCCTTTGCCTTGCTTTGATTTCCACCGGGGAAGTCGGAGGCCCCTCTGTAAACCTCATGAAGACGACAGAAAGCACGGAGGGAGGGAGAATGGGGTGCTGGGCAGCAGAAGGTAGAGCCTAGGGGGCAAGGGGAGGCTCGACCTTTGACAGAGTCAGAACAGGCTTTAGGGGGCTTAGGGAGACGACGATCAAGGTCAGGGTGGCCAGGTACGATGTGGGGGGCCGGGTCCCTGAGGGAGCAAGGGACCGCTGACAGAACCCCGGACAGCCCACGGTTACTGTCCTGAGCCCAGGACCCCTCCCGCAGCAGCTGGCTCCTCTGTCCACCTGGCCAGGTCTCTTTCATTCGGGGTGATTTCAAATGCGAAGCTCAGGTCCATCGCTGGTTTCTAAAATACCCACCACACCAAGCATTTCTGAATGTATTAGATTTATTTCAGGTTCGTGGGGAGACGGGTGAGTCACAGACTGCACCACCCCCCTGGCTGTCTCCCCCGCTTTCTGCATACCTCTGTCTCTGGAAGAAGCACTTCTCCTTCTCCCCTGTACATTACTTTGACCCCCTTTTCTCTGGAAAGTCTTGACGCCTGCTGGCCCCACAGCCCTGAGGTAATTGCTTTGCTCACCACACGGGTTTCCCTTTTCAGGCAGGTATCCTTGTCCTAAGAAGAACTGATGAGCAAAAATGTCTTTCTCATGTTTCTTAGGTTTATCGCCCCCGTCTTACAGATAAAGAAACAGAGGCTCAGAGAAGGCAAGCAAACTGTCAGGGTCACACAGCCACGAGATCGGGTGGCAGCAGAAACGCCCTCTGAGTGTGGTGGCTGAGCCCTGAGCCTCTGCTAGAGACCTGGGTCTGAGCGCAGCTCCACCAGCTGTGGGGGTGCCCAGTCATGGGCCTTCTGGGGGGCCAGACGGCACACTTCAGCTGTTGGTGAAGTCCGGCACATGGTAGGTGCTCAAGTAAATGACTGCTGTTCTCATGATGTGCTGCCTGTCCCTGTCCCAGGTCCCACCTGAACAGGCCTCTCCTCTCTTTCCTCATCATCACTATCTCATTCCTGTTCGTTTCTGCAAAACCAGACTGAAGCCACCTAGTTGGGGAAAACTTCCCCCGTTCACCCTACTTAGAATCCTGCCTAGCAGTTCTGCAAAGGATGGAGGAATGCTTCTTGGGAATTAACTGGGCTTAGAGTCACTTCTGTGTTCTCCCTCAGCAGGTAGGAGGCCTCAGATAGGTCCTTAACTGAACCTCAGTTTCCCCATTTGCACAATGGGGATAGTGCTCAGAGCCACAAAAAAAAAAAAAAAAAAAAAAAAAAAATAGGGAGGAGAAAAGTTTTGCAAACGGCAAACCCTTGCTCAGACTCTGGCTTTTTCTTCTTGTCTCAGTGTCTCCATGGCAAGCTGAGCGTACAACCTATGCTTTTTCCTTTGGTTCGCTGAGAGCGCATCAGGCAGAAATAGCCACCTCCAGGGAGGCCTGCAGTGACAGTCAGAGTCCTGAGTGTGAGCCAAACTCTGGGTCTCAGTGTCCCCGAGCCCCTCCTTCACTGTGCACCCCCCACAGTGCCCGCCTGCAGCCCCCAGTGCCTCTCATCCTGCACACGCTGCTGCTTCTGCCCAGATCCTGCAGGTGAGCACCGTCCAGCTCACCTGCCCACCCAGCCGCCTCTCTCAGGGCCGCTGTGCCCTAGGGTTTGCACTCCACAGTGCACAGAGGGTTCGGTGACGCCTTTCCCACTCAGTCTGTGATTCCCATGGACATGGGACCATGTCCACCACACTTAACCGTGTAGCCCAGAGTTCCGCCTGGTGCCTGGCTGTGGTTCCTGCGGAATCTCGATCCACTTAGTAGCACATTTTCTAGGTTACACGTAACCCTGGGTCGGTCCCCAACTCCCTGTGGAACATTGCTCCCACAGTGGTCTAATGAAAGGACAGGGCGAGGGGGAGTTCTCCGGGGTCTGTCGCATCGGCTCTTGACTTTGAAGGCAGGCTTCAGACATGTGGAGACAGCTACTTCCCTGAGGTCTGCCATGTCAGCAGATCAGGCTGCGGGGGACCCCTGACTCCTGTGCTCCTCGTTACGGAGAGCTCTGCCTTGCAGCCTGGGTCTCTCTCCCCTGAGGTCAGCAGTAGGTGGCCAATTACTCTACTGTCCGGAGGGTCACTGGGATGGGATGTCAGGCTGAGAGGGAGTCCTGGCCCTGGAAATCATTCACTGGCCCGTCTGGGAGAGAAAAACGTGAAGTCACTTAAGTCGTTGCCCTGGGCTAGGTGGCAGCCACCAGACAATCGGTGGCAGGCTGAGAGTGGACGTAATGGGTGACTCTGAGATTTCAATTATCCTCGGGCCACTCAGATGGCTTGCAGTGGAGAGACAGACTGCAAAGGCATCCTATTTGGGCAAAGACACAAAGTGCCCTCGGTTGTCCCCTCCAGGTTCAGAATGGGTCCAGCCAGCTCTCCTGGGACCCAGGAAGCTCCCAGCATCCCACTGCCCTGGTAGGAGAGACCCCAGAAAGTCCAGAGGACCCCTGGCTCCCAACCCGCCCACGTGAACTGTGTGGCATCTGCACTGCATTGTCTGCAGGAGGACATGCTCCCAGGGCCGTGGGAAAACCCCATTCTGCCCTGGGGGTCCTGGACCAGTAGTCTCAGCTCACTCGTGTCAGTTTTGTCACCTGAGACATGGAGGCTGGAAATGCCCACCTGGTAGGTGCAAGGCGAGGCCCTGATGTGGAACAGGGATAACTCACACGGCTGTGAGAAGACAAGGGGGCTTGTCTCAGAACCCAAATCTGAGGCAGCAGGCCCAGGAAAGGGCCAGGCCAGGGGATGGTAGCAGGTGGCCGGCCTGAGCACACACATGTCCACGTGAGAGAATAGCAGATGCAGCCAGATTCCCTCAGTGCCAGCCCCAGATTTCTGGGAGAGACCCCACCTTGTCCCAGCAGGGTGGGTTTTCTGCTTGTCTGCTCTGCTCCCATGTGCACCTGTGGCTTCCGGGAGAGTGCTTGTGGGTGACGAGGGCTGGCAGGAGGTTGTTATGTGCTGGACATATAGGCACCCAGGGTCAGATCTGGGGAAGGCAACTGCCACCTGGGGGCTCCTGCCTTTGAGGAGTGCCCACGAGGTAGGGACACAGATGTGCATCCACGAGTGACCAGCTCAGGCCCCATGATACTGAGTACCAGGCTCTCTGCACACCTGGCCTGTCCTCCCCGGCCAGGTAGACAAGATGCTCTCCCAGGAGAGGCAGTGCCATTACACAGCCAGGGCCTGCAGGGCCAGGACCAGACACTAACTTCCTGCTAACTTGGTTTGGGAGAGGTGGGTTTCAGGCACAGAGGGGGCCAGGAGGGCAGCTATTTTATGGCTCCTCCCCAGCAATGAGACCCCATCAACCCAGGTCCACTCATAGATGCTTCACGGATCCAGCATATTCTCAGCTGCAACCCCGAGCCCAGGAAAGCAGGAAATGATTCATCCTTTCCCAGACATGAAGGCAACCTGCATTATTAATATTTACCCAGGGGCTTCTGCATGGGCCCTGAGCAGCAAGCCAATCACAGCAGGGGGTGGAGGAGGCATGGGTCAGGCACTGCGCTGAGGCTGCCGACTGCCTCCGGATGAGCAGAGGTGGATGGAGGTGTCTTCCCCATTTTACAGAGAGGGAAACTGAGTCTGGCAAAGAGCGGGTCCTACATGGGTAGCACCAGAGTGAGTCCCTGTGAGGCCGTCAGTGGCATTCTCCGACTGATTTCCCAGTGTGGTGACATTGCCCCCAGCTGCCCTGCTTGTGCTCTGTGGCTCCACTCTGTCCCCCTCCCATGTGGATGGGTCAGGGCTGGACCCTTGTCCAGTCTGGCAAATCTGATTTGTGTCCCAGGAAGTGAGATCATCTGCTGCCTGTTTGTGCACATGAAGAAGTTCACGTCTGAGGAAAGCGGGGAGGGTGGAGAAGGGGTGTCCTCTGGAGCAAGCTGCATCCTGGCCAGTGGCCCTGTCCCTGGTCCCATACCTCCTAGGTGCTGTTGGCATTTTTGCTCCGGCATCTGAGAGACCCAAGGTCTTTGATGAACACCCTTTCCCCTGCAGCTGAGCAGGATCCGTGACCTGTACCCCAAACTAAGAAAGAACTTCCTTTTGGTCAAAGGGCCCAGGGCCAGCTGACCCAGGAGGGAGATCACGGAGCACTTCCCCAGGGAAGCAGGGACCCCTGGCAGTGCTGAGGCCCTAGAGCTCCTCCAGGCTGGGGCCTGGGTTTCCTCCTCCAGGCTTCTCTCTCTGAATTCACATGTGCTTTGTTATCTTCCTCCTACTCAAAGGCCCTCCTTTTCTCCCAGGCCCAGCCCCTCCTGGACCATCCCTCCATCTCCAGGCACTGAGTGTGGCCCACCTGTGCCTGTTCGGCCCGGGACTGGCCACACTGCGCTCACCAGGGACAAGAGTCTTGTCTCTGCCCCCCTGGGAACCACAGTCTGGCTGGAGATAGATGGATCATTTCAACCTGACTGGTCAGTGCCGATGGGGGAGTCAGAGGGCTGGGGAGCCCAGGGGGGACCCCACCCTGGACATGGGGTCAGGGAGGACCTCTGGAGGAGGTGGCATGGGGAGGGGGAGAGGTTCCAGGAGGATCTGGCTCCTGTGAGGCCCTGAATGCAAAGAGCTTCCCACCCGCCCCACCCCACCTCTGCTCCCCTCACCTTCCAGTAAGTGCCCTTTCCCTCCTCTCTCCCTGCTTGCTTCTCTGGCTCCGCGCTCTCTTCCTTCCCTTTAAAGTCCGCTTCTCCCCATCTTTCTCTCTTCCCTCCTTCCCAGCCGCCCATTTCTCTCCCCGCCTGCAGGCTCCGGGCGGCTCCGGGCGGCTCCGGGCTGAGCGGCCCTTGCGGGAGCCTGCAGCGCCACCTTCAGGCCGGATCCGGGACCGCGGCGGGTCTCCGCAGGAGGAAGGACAGGGGTGCTTCTCTGCCTCCAGGAGATGGAGAGAGGTGCCCCTGCCGCCCCTGGGACCGGATGCTCTGGGCCACTCCAACAGGAGCTCC
>RJWH01006450.1:0-55100 GCA_004363575.1 Solenodon paradoxus
AAGGTTTTTAGCTTTCTTGGTGTCAGTTTTATACCATAATCCTCAGAAAATCCCTTCTTAAAATTTCTCAACATGCAGTTTAAGACTGTCGGCTTATTCTGATTCCCTCCCATCCCCGCCCTTGAGCAACGGCGTGAAACAGACAAAGGAGTTGGGGGTCGCCTAAGCGGCTCATTCAGTCGCCATCCTGGCTGTTCGTCTTACAACAATAAAGCTGTCTTGGCTCTAAGTGTGTCCATATAACCTCCAGACCAGGTCGCATAAATCGCGAGTCACCGTTATGCTGTATGACAACTATGGGACCGCAGGGATTGGCTCACGCATGTCCTGTGGCTCGCGCTGTGCGACAACAAATCATTCACACTCCACTCACACAGAAGTTATCACATTCCCTCCCCCGGACTTCCCTGACTGAGAGATCCCGGTAACAATATTTCCAGTAATCTCAAATGAAAGTTGATCAGACTTTACTTCTGCCAGTGGGCAGGCCTGAGCTGAGTGCTTTTTTATCCCAGGATATTACCTTTTCCAGGGGCCATTTCTGTGTTCACTTCCTCCTCAGAGTCCAGCAGAGTGTACCGCTCAGGGCCGGCGAGAGGTGTCAGGTCCGTGGGGCTGCCAAACTGTGGCAGGGCGTGCCTCCCCGGGGTCTTCTTGCGTCCCACCAGCCCTGAGACAGCTCCCAAAGCCATTGGCCCCCAAAAGCCAATGCGTTGGGGTTCCCGATCAGGGAACCAATTGTAATAGCTCTCTCTCAACGGACAAAATCCAAACAGTGCTCTTTTAGAAGTAGTGAAGACAGCTTTAGTACGCGTGGGTCAGATAATGGAATCTGAGCCCTGAAATACTTTTGGGATACACTTTTATTGGTGAGGGAGAGGGGAAGGTGTGAATTAGAGCAGGAATTACAAACGGAATTCAGTTATTCATGTGTGAATTCCTCACATGGATAACACACATAATTGTAAAATGCCCATAGGGTTCCATTCTCAGGTGAAAAGAAAAAGTCCGTTTATCTAATCAGTAGCTTTCAGCCAGTCTAGACTGTCAGGCGCCTGGTGGCTGGGTGGCCACTGTTGGTCCTCAGCAGCTAGAAACTGGGGTGTGGCTTCCTCTCTTCTACACTACTAATTCTAATAAACCTGGCCAAATGGCTGTCTGCAAATTCTTTCCAGGTTGACCTGCATCTCACTGGGGGTGTCCCAGATTAGCATCCTTCCCCACCACCCCCCGGGCATCAACGTATATTCCTTCCTAGGGGAATTCCAATGGACTATTAAGGAAAACAATTATGTTACCACTTTTAAAGACATTGAGAGAGGGAAGGCCCAGGCCCTCCAAAATGGTTGGTGCTCCCCCCACCCCATTTCAATAAGTTTCTTTAATCATAAACAATATAACCTGATTCTGAAAAATGTAAGCAAAGATGTTTTGTGTTGATATAAAAAAATACTGTCATAAGTATAAAAAGTGGGATTATATACTCAGATGGATGAAAATGTGCTGCAATAGGTTACCAGAACAGGGATCCTGGTAACCAGAACTAATGGACAGGCCATTAGCCTCCTGCTGACACACCATCTCTGGGCAGTGGGATGTTGGGGTGCCCCCTGTACATCTGGGAACTCTCTAGGCACAGCAGCCTTTCCCAGATCAGCCTTCCCCTGTGATCGACGGGTAAGATGCCTGATAGGACCTCCCGATCCAGATCCGCTTTGTGATGGCACCGTGATCGCAGATCTGGGTGAGCCTCTGCTCGCAGACGTACCCCAATATGAAGCTGGGATCGTGGTCACCTGAAATCAAAGAACGAAGTCATGGACCCAAGGCAAGCTCCAAAGTAAGATTTATTTAGAGAAGGAAAGAAAGCTCCCCACTCAGAGAAGAGGGAGATGACATCCTGAGAGGCTTTGAGGCTCCATGTTTTTAAGGATTAGTTAAAGGTTTAAAGGATTGGTCCTTTGGGTGTTTCTGGGTTTGGGTTTTTTTTTTTTTTTTTAGGCAATCAAGGGAAGGGTAACATAGCTCGACAGCCTGAGGTGTTTTCTGCATTCTTTTTCCTTAACCTGCGGTATTTCTTGAAATGAAAAATTCGTGTTATCAGGACTGCCCTTACTAAGCTGCCTGTTGATTTCCAACTCACTGCCTGCCTCACTACCATTGGGATGAGGATGACATGGAGCTAGAGTTGTCACTGATTCCATGCAGATCATATGAAATGGGGAAGAAAGAATTTCCAAAGACAAATGGGGCTCTTTTAAACAGATGGAAGAATACTGAGTATGATCGTGCACATGTGTGCTGCAGGTAGCAAGGAGGAAACTCGGCTGACAAAAACCATCTGTGGGTGTTTGTACGCCCTGATGGCATAGCAGTTTGATTGGTCACCTCCTAAGGACCACGGTCGACATATATCTCAGGGACCCAAGTTCCCATCCAAGGTCTAGGGGAGACCACTAATGTGAACAATTAATAAAAACAAAATAAGATATCTCCTCTTCTCTCTGCCTGCCTGTCTGCCTAGTCACCTTCATTCCTGCCTGCACCTTTCCTTTAAAAAGAAAACAAAAATAGAAGCTGTCTATGCTGTAGATCATAAGAAATTACTTGCATTTGCATCTAGATAAAAGCTATAAGGAGATGATTCAAAGTTGTCATTTCCCAGACTAACCCAACTACTGGCTCCAACCAACCAGTTGAAGAACTGAACTGGAAACTGGGAATTTTGTCATATGGAATATGTTGAACTTTGGAAGAAAGAGGGATGGGCTATATAAATTTTAATATGCTTAGAATACTGACTACAATATTTGCTTGGAATTGTCCTTTAATGAAGCCAAGAGCAGCTATAAACTTCTCTAGATCTGGTACTGACATGCATAATTTGGCCAAACGCAGCCTCAGAATCTACTCCCCTACTCAGCCCTGATGACCCCTCCAGCAAAATGAGTTTAACTCACTGTGTTCTGCCTTGGGAGATCAGCCATTACAGGTGCACATCCTCTTGGTAGGAAGAAAGGATTTGCCAGACAATTCACATTACTAAACTTCTTAGTCAGTCCTGAAGAGAAGGATTCATGTTACAAAGGGTGATGAAACTTAGCCTGAGGGCCCAGAATGAGACAGACCTTCTTTAGCTTTGTGCAATCAGCGCTTTTCCCCTTTTCCTTTATGTAACCATTTAAAACAGAAATCTGAGTTGCGGACAATTAAGGTTAGTCATGGGTGAGGGAAGGTTGGGGGAATTTTGAGAACACTGTCTGGGTTTTTACAGTACAATAGACTTCCCTGTCACTTCCCAGCCCATTCGCCCACATTTCTCCAAAGGATACACCCTATCAATCCAATACCCTGTTTTTAGAAGTTTTATTTTTTATTTTTTTTTAAGTTTTATAAGTTTAATTTTTTTAGATTCTACATATATGGCATCATTTTCTGACTTATTTCACTTCAAGTTTCACCCATATCATAAATGCAGGATTTCTTTCTTTATTGTGACTGAATATTATTCCATTATACACATATACATATATATGTATATATAGATATAAAGCATTATGTAACCATTCACCCATTGATGGACATTTACAGTGTTCTCATGTCTTAGCTGTTATAAATCATATGAGGGTGCAGATATCTCTTCAAGATAATGATTTCATTTACTTCAGATACATACGCAGAAGTAGAACTGCTGGATCACATGATAGCTCTATTTTTATGTTTTTGAGAAGCCTCCATACTGTTTTCCATAGTAGCTGTACCAAGTAACATTCATACCAATAGTACACAAAGATTCCCTTTTCTCGATATCCTCACCATACTTGTTATGTCCTGTCTTTTTGAAGACAACTGGTATGAGATGACATTTCTTTGTGGTTTTGATTTGCAAGCCACTTGTATGCCATCCTTGGGAAAATATCTATTCAGTTCCTGGGCCTATTTTTAAGTTGGATTTTGGGGGTTTTGCTATTGTTTTGTATGAGTTCATTATATACTTTGAAAATTAACCCCTCGTCAGATATATTATTTACTTTTCCATTTTGTTGCTAGTTTTCTTTGTTGTGAAGTAGTTTTTTAGTTTGATGTAGTTTGATTTGCTTATTTTTGCTAGTTTTGCCTTTGATTCTGTGGTCAGATCCAAAAAGTTGTTGCCAAGGCAAATTTCAAGTTTATCCCCAAATATTTTCTTCTAAAATTTATGGTTACAGGTCTTCAAAAAAATGTTTTCATTGATTTTATTGAAAAAAACATTGAGTCAAACATTATATAGATTTAAGGTGTGTGTCATAGTAAATCCACATTGAAATGTAGTAAGTTAAGTTTACCACTTTCACTATACAATTGATTCCTTCTACCCAATTTGTCTGCCCACCCTCCCCTTCTCTTCCCGCAACTACTAATTTTCCTTTTGTTGTTGTTGTTTTGTTTTTGTTTTTTTAATGTATTTTTTATTTTAGTAATTATTCCACACATTAAAATAATTTCCTATGTATAGGTTCCCCATTTCTTAGATATATTTCAACATACCCTGCCTCCAACAAATCACCAAGTGTTCTTCCCCATTGTCCAGTGGGCTCCACCACTAATTTGCTTTTATTCACTAAAAATCTATCATTGTTTGATTTAGTTCGTTTGTTTGTTTTGTTTTTCTACATACCACATAAGTGATATCATAAAATATGTCTTTTTTTAATTTTTTAAAAAAAATTTTAAGGAAAGAATGAAAATGAGTAGGCAGGCCAGAAGAGAGGGGAGGAAGAAACATTCATTATTTATTTAGTTGTTCATGTTGGTTGTTCCCCCCAGCTCCAGGTCTCGAACCCGTATGTAGGTGGACTGCATCTGGTGTCCTTAACCACTAGGTCATTAGCATGTGTCAATGATTGTCTTTCTTTTTCTGGTTTATCTCAATAACCATAATTCCCTCAGGATTTCATCTTTTTTGATAGGTGAATGGTATTACATTGTATATGTGTGTGTGTGTGTATCACATCTTTATCTGCTCATTTGTCACTAGGCAGTTTCTAACTCTTGGCTATTATAATGCTATAATGAATATGGGGTGCATATATCTCTTCAAATTAGTGTTGTGTTTTTAGGGTAAAAATCCAGTAGAGGAATAACAATCATATGGATTTCCATTGTCAATATTTTTAAGCAGTCTCCATATTGCTTTCCACATGGTTGCACTATTTTACACTCCCACCAAGAGTGTGTAAGAAATCCCTTTTCTCTGCATTCTTGCCAATACTTGTTTCAGTCTTTTGGATAATAGTCATTTTGATAGGTGTGTGTGGTATTACATAAATATATATACATATGTATATATAAAAATATGTATTTGTGTATATATGTATAGATATATACAGGTATACACATATGTTTATATATACATAGAGAGAGAGAGACAGAGACAGAGACAGAGAGACAGAGAGACAGACAGAGACAGAGAGATAGAGAGACAGACAGAGTATGTGTGTTCCATTATTTGCTGTTAGCAAACTGGAACCAGGAGAGTCAATGGTATAGTTCCAGGTTGAGTCCAAGTCTGAAAGCAAGGGAAGACCAATGTCCCAGATCAAAGACACAAGCATAGAGTACATTTTGTCCCATTAGTCTACATTTCTATTCTATTCAGGACTCCAATAGATTGGATGATATCCACATTCATGTGGCAGGGCATTCTGCCTTCCTCAGTGTAAATTCAAGTGTTAATCTCATCCAGAAACACCCTTCCAGACATCACAGACACACTTAGAATAATGTTTAACCAAATATCTGGGCACCTTGTGAGTCAGTTATGTCGACAGAAAGTGAACTGTTACACTCCTCTTCTTTTGCTAGACGTCTAATTGCAATTTTTGTCCCTCCCATGACCTTGATCCAGAAAGACTTTGATCCAATTTGCAGGATAACCATGGAGCCTGTGAATCAAGTCTGTCTCTACACTTTGGCCTCAAACCTGTACTCAGGGGTTGTCACTTTGATTCCCACTAGAATCTTTCTCATTCATGTGCTGACTATCAATCTCTGGTATCAGGGTCAGGCTCTCTTTGCTTTCCTCAAGCCTAACTCCTTAGTGCAACTACTCCAATATCTCAATAAACCATTCTGAATTTCTTCACTCCCAACATAGGACTATTTCCATAACAACTTTCTGATAACAGAACTGTTGTGTGTTTTTTTTTTTTTTTTTTAAATCATTTCATCCTTTTGTTATACTAAGAATAGAGTTAACAAGTCAGATAGAAAAAGCCATGATAGGTCACTAGAAACACTTGAGGGTAAAGCACTGTTTTTCTGGACATTGGACGAGGACATGAGGGGAGTTAGAGCAGAAGTGCTTAATTTTTTGTTTTTCTTCCTGTTCTTGCCATGTGACTCTTGAAAGAGTTAATTCACTTTGTGCCTCTGGACATAGTTCTTAATGCTTCTATTTGGGCCCAATTTCCTCATCTGCAAAGTAGGTAGGCTAATATCTACTCCGTGAGGTTGATGTGCAAAGCATATATAGTAAAGACTCCGAAAAGAGTTGTTCACAACCCAACTCAATGCTCTACAATTCCATCCCTGCTGACTCATTCTGAAGAACCGGGAGGAGATGAGCACACCCAGGCAGGGAGGTCTTGGACAAACTGGGTGTGGTGTCTAGCTTCAAAGGAGAACCCTGGGGTATTCTGAGCCTCCTGCTTTCCTTTCCCCAAATCACTTCCTACTGGCTTTCTGCAGTTTATATACCCTGGGGTCATCCCAAAACTTCCTGCCAGAACATTTACCCCTCACTCCTCCCAGGGCAAACATATCAACACTTGGTCTTTAGAAACAGAATTTTGAAGCACATCCTGGCATAGTCAGTGGCCATAAAAAAAGCACCTGGCCTTGATCCACATTTGGCAATCAGAGAGCACCTGATGATATGTAGTTGAAATGCATGTTTCCAGCAAAGAAATCCCCTTTCTCCCTTCCCTTCTTATTTTGCTCTATTTGCAGAACACCATTCACAAGTGCTTACTAATTGCATTTATGGGCCAATGTCTGTCTGCCCCAGGCTTCCCCACACTCATGCACTGAACTCTTGAGACATCAAGACAACTAAGATTTAATTACCACATCCCATACGTAAAAGTAAAGAAGGCAAGGCTTCTGGATTCCAACATTCCTCCTGGGTCATTCAAAGAGTCCATCCTGCTATATTTAATGGTTACATAAAACCAGCCTCCCTTGTGTTGCCAGGCCCAAGGTTGTGTCTAAGGGAGGCTTCCCTGACTTCCCTCCTTTAACCCTTTCATGCCTCCCTCTCTGTGTGGTCAGCCCTGCCTGTATGGCTACCCACTGTGTCTTCAACCTCAGTCTAACCACTCAGGCTGAAAAGGGGTGTCCTGCGTAGGTGACTCTACAGCAGAGATTGGTATGGTTTTTTCTGTAAAGTGTAAAAGTTTTAGTAAAAGTTTTAGCCTTCATGAGTAGTAAAAGTTTTAGCCTTCATGAGTCAGAGGTAAAATCAAAGATATGATGCAGTTATTTGTATAACACTTAACATGCAATATTTTTTTACTTTTGTTTAATTCCTGAACGTGCTATTCAGTGTTCAAATAAGCCTAGTCATTTTCAATAGTCTCTTACTTTTTATTCATCTACTTATGACATCTTTTTTTGTTAAGCATAGTAAATATACTTTCATGTATTACATAATCAATAACTATGTTTGTCAACTGCTATCTGTTTCTTGTTGTATTCACTGGTTCTCTCTAATGATGCCTCATTTCTTCAATGGACTATGATTCTGTGTTTAATTGTAAACTGCAGTTTGCAATGGAATCTTATATCTGGGAACACTTGAGACCTGTGGTAGAGGGGATGCCTTCAGTGAGGATTTAAATGCTTCCAGACTGAGATTACTGCCAACTCTGGGACACATTACAACAAATGATCAGCTAGGGTTTTCAAAGCACACTGAGACTGTAAATTTGAATGCAAGCCTGAATGCAGGTGATAAATTCTGTATTTATAAATTCAGATTTCTCTTCCTGCTGTGCAGAACCAGGTTTAAGACAAGCGTGTCTCCTTTCTATCCTGTTCAGTGGAGAAAAGGAGGTCTAGACATTCCTAGTTAAAACTGTCACTAAGGATATTGCTTTTGGGATCCACGGTAAGTTTTAAGAAGGTCTCTAATCTGATTTCTTATATTCCCCTAGATTTTGTCTCATTTTGGATATGGTGATATTAAAAGCAACTCTTTATGTCACTTGTGGGTAGAAAGATACTCCCAGGGGAACCTTCAGCTTAAGCACTCACTAATTTCTCTAAATGCTTGCTTCCTCATTTGTTTTTTTATTTTGCTTCTTACTTTCCAGTCAGCTTAGTAATGCATTTTTTATTTTAATTTTTATTTAAAAGAATGAAAGGAAAGGGGAAGTAATAAAATAATAAATAAACTCTCTCTACCACGTGACCCCACCCTTCTATACCCTCCTCTCTGGTAACTACAGAGTTAATGTCAAGATCCAAAAACAAATTTTTATTCTGATTTTATCCTACCAATTCATTTGTATCATGTCTCTGTATTCCAGGTGTAGGTAAAACCATGCAATATTTGTTTCTTCCCTTTGACTTACGTCACTCAGCAAAATACTCTCAAGTTCCTGTCATGTCGTTATGAATGCCAAGAACTCACAATTTTTATGGCATAGTGATGCATTTTAAAAAGCTTTGAAATATTTTATTCAGCATTCTTAGGCATTTTAGTTTTTTTAAAGGAAAGGTGCAGGCTAAAATGAAGGCAAGCAGGCAGGGAGACATGAAGGCAAGCAGGCAGACAGAAGAGAGAGGAAGTAGCATTTTTATATATTTTGTGTAGTTGTTCAACTTAATTGTCCCACTCCCACACCCTGGCCCCTGTTCATGATCCCCTGATTCTGGAATGTTTTGTCCCTCTTCAGAAAATTTACAAATGCCTGAAAAGCAAATACCACTTATTCTCCTGCCTTCCTTTGCAAAAAGCATGTAAATTAGTCCCCATGTAACTGGAGTGGAGAAAGTCTTTAGAGGATGATCTCTCTTCCCCCATTTTGATCAAATAATACATTTATTTTTGTTGGTTTCTACTTGTGGCACATAATCTTTATTAGCTGAATGGGGATAAGAACTTAGATTAAATTGTTAAGAACACCAGTCTTTGAGATGTTCCTCTGTGATCCCCACCTCTTGCTATTCATCTCTTCTAGAAGTCCCATCCGTGTAGTATTAAGGATGATCAGAGTGACTGATAAATACAGCAGATGGTTTGTTAAAGACTAGGTTATTCAAAATATTGAGCTTCCTATCTGTTCTTCTTACTAGATTGCTTAGTCTGGAGGAACCTAGTTACCATGCTGTGAGAACACTTATTTCTGGAGAAACTCTTGAAACTGAGGCCTCTAGCCAACAGCCACATAAGTGAGGGTAGAAGTAGATCCTTCGGCATCAGTAAAGGTTTCAGATGACGCAGCCCTGGCCAATATATTTATTGCAACCTCAAGTCAGACCTAAGCATCTCTGAATTCCTGACCCTGAGAAACTGAACAAAAAGCTGTAAATCAAGGGATGAGTAAAATTTATTGCATAGTATTTATATATTAAATGTAAACTTATTGCCCTACCTGTAATTCCAAAAGTTTTATAAATGTTTTATGGTAATATGCTTAGAAGTTTCTCATTAAAATATATACCTGCTATGCAGGTGGGCTAATCTATTAACACTTAACCCCAGATTGTTTTATATAACAAACAGATTATAATGTATTCACACTTAACCCCAGCTGGTTTTAGATAACAGATTACCACACTTCAGAAAGCAGACCTGGGGTACATGAGACAGAGTAGAGGTAAGTCCTGACATAAACAGCATCGTAGGTCTAACGTGGAGTTTGCATGAAGAGGGACCTGTTGTGAATGGGCTATTAAGAGGGGGTGACATGACATCATGGAGTGAATAAGGTCACTGAATTGGCCTTTTATAATTCTGTTCGGTCTTTTCTGATTTTCTAAGATTAACCCTTCTCTCAACTCAAGTCTTGCTTCTCAGTGTAACCTTCTCTCATTGCATCCACAGAGTGATTCTTCCTCCCTCAGGAGAACTCCGGGAGCTCTCACTGTCCACAGTGCGAAGGCAGCTCAGAGCATGCTCCTATCTCCACAATGAAACGTTGACATGTATAGGGCCTCTGTGTAGCCCACACCCTGCTACCTGCCGAAGTACTTTGCAGACAATATGGCCTCCATATGACAATAGTGAAGGTCAACACTGGGTATGGTTTGCCTCCTAAGAAAAGTCTCTTACTAGTTAGACTCTATCCTGTAATGAGCTGGTTTAGTCTTCTAGAACTTAGCTTCCTCCTTGGTGAAAGAGATGCATTTATGGTAGAGTCATATAGTCCCAGTCCACCATGTACAGCTACAGAGTTTGTGCACAAAGGGACTCAGCTGACGAAGAGATGGGGATTGAAATCTAGCATCACTCCTCTCCTTAAATCTGTTTCAGCCCAGAGGTGGAGACATTTTTTTAATGCATCCACCCTTTGTAACATATACAGGAAAGCTCTCTGCTTAGCAGCTCCCGTGTACTTCATAGTATAGAGTGGCATGGTCTTGTCAACTGAAACCTGTCTTAAACTATAAGTCAGAGACCTCTAATGATCATCAAGGAGGTATCAAAGAACCCAGGAGGTTGCTGGTGTTTTTCCTCCAACAAATGGTGCATACATGAGTGTTAGTTGCTTTTTTCCCTCTATGACTGATTGTACCTGACTATGACCTTGATTTAGATACTTTTTCCCTGGTTAGGATTCCTGCAGGTTGCCACATTACTCTCTCCCTGACTCCTATTCATTCGCTCCTTTTTGTGTATTTTAATGCTCATTATTTCCTGGTTCGACCAGTTTTCAGTGTAGATATTTTAATATATCTGTTTTTAATAAACCCAGGCAGTTGTTTCCATTTGTGCACACAGAAGAAAAAGTCAAATAAGTGGACTTTACAACTGTCACTCTGATGATCTAATAACACTCAGGTCCCTTTGTTCAGATGGAGGAGAGCGTGGATGCGCCTTTCCATTTTCTTTTTAGTCTCCATTAGCAACCTCCTAAAGACATGAGAAGGTGCTCACATTTCCTTAGATGATCAGGGTATGTTCTTGAGTGTTTACATGCTTATAAGCCCTGGATCTATCTTCGCCTTATAACCAAATTTTGAAACCATTTAGACTTGTAGAAAGTTGACAGATATTCTCAAAATTATCTAATATTTTCTTTTTGTCTTTCCAGAAGAAAAAATATAATTACATTACACAGAATCAAATTAGGATCATAAACATCTTTCCAAACAAATGACCTACTTGTACTTTTGCTTATACTTCTCTAAGAAGTGGTAAATTATTTGTAATATTTTCACCCATGTGATATATAATAAATATCATATGAAATCTAAAAGTCAGAGATCAAGTTCTCATATTCTTTTAGAAACACCTGAATGTCCAGATTCTAATGACTTAGTTATTCCCTGGGGTGCCTAGGGATAGCTTACATCTATCTCCCATCTTTTTCATATATTTAATTTTTTAAGGACAGGCACAGGCAAGAATGAAGGTGAATAGGAGGCAGGCAGGAAGAGAGAGGAGTGAGAAACACTTCGTTTATTTTATTTGGTTGTTCATCTTGGTTGTTCCCACCTGCCCTTGGTCTTGAACCGGAGACTTTGGGATGTATGTGGACTGCACCTAACCCCTACTCTACCAGGGCATGCCCTGCCTTCCAGTCTTCATGTGCAATTTTAACTGATAATTTTCCACCTCAGACTTTATTTTCCTCCATTTGCATAAATATTATAAGGAGGTAGTGTCTGAGGTTTCTAACAGACTATGATTTAAAAAAAATAAATCAGGAAAATCTTCTTAATATACAGATGCTAACAAGTACCACATAATTGAAATCCAGTGTGAGCAAATTTTCCTTAAGTTTATGTGTTTTCTTTCCTGAGTCTAGCCCAACATTTTTTTAAATCTTTGCAAGATTTTATTATAAAAAATTCAAAATATACAGAAATATTGAAAGAAGTATACAATGAACATCTCAGAGTCTTACATTCTACACTGGGAATTTTTGCTCTATTTATCACATATTTATCACCACCACAGGCTGTGTGCTCTCTCAAGCAAGTTGTTAAGGGGAAGAATCATCTTTATTTAGTTGTTTTTATTTTACTTTTTTACCCTGACCCCTGGGTCTCCAACCTAAGTCCTTTGACTATATACGGTCCATATGCCAGTTTCTCAGCCTCCTGAACCAAAAGGATGTGTTCTTACAGTTCTTTATTTAACAAATTATTTACATTCAATGAAATGCACAGGTCTTGAATGTGTCAACGAGTCTTATTTTGGGTCCTCTTTTAAAAGATAATTATTCTCTCTTGGAATGATTCCTGAAATCACTCAAGCCTGAGCAAGAATTGAAACAGGACGAAAATATATAGGAAAAGACAAGTAGACAAACTTCATTAATTTAACTCACTGGAACTGTATAGCTATTATTTATTTGAAGTAAGTAGCCCTTACTGTTGGACTTTATTTCTGGTTCCCACAATGTTATTCTAGAAGTCAGTCTTTCACGGTGACATCATCATCTTCTTTAGCACTTCTGTCAGGCTCTCCTGTGTGTCAGGCAGAAACTTCTCTCTATGCACATATCATTTAACCACAATTATTAATAGTAGGCTTAGTATTTCACAAATGTAATGAAGTTTCAGAGGAGTTAACAACTTGCCTGAGAGCACACAGCTTGTGACAGTGAGGCAGAAACTCAGACTCCAACATGTCTGACAGCCAAGCCTACTCCAAGGTCAACACTCAGCAATATTCACTAAGCACCTACTCAATCCCACTCTGAATCGAAGCACCAGAGACACAGTGACAATCAAAATCGATTTGGTCTTCAGAAGAGCTTAAAATTTAGTAGAAAAGACAGGGTAAATAAATAAACATAAACATGCTTAGTAAATGAGTTTTTGTTAAAATCATGGGTGGTAGATTGTATTATCCCTTATTAAGAAATTAACAACATTGAGATTCCTTAAAATGAAATTGGAAATGCCCTAAAATGAAACACATTAAAAATCAAACATCACAGACCTAATAAGTGAGCCTAATAAATTAGATCATGACCTAATAAGTATAGAAACAAAGATCAGTTTCAAATGTAGCTCATTAATGACACAGGACAGTTTTGTTTGTGGAGAAATCATTTAAAGGATCACAAAAGTGAAAGGAAAGGGAAAGCAATAGGAAATCCTTAAGTAGAAACCAAAAAGAAGACAAATTCAACTGAGAATAGAAAACATAGCATATGGTTTTAGCCTGCACCCATCCTGCCCTGGAGAAAGAGAAAGGAGTCCATGGAGTGAAGTCAACAAAAAAGAAGCAAATCTCTGAAAACTGTGTAATATGCAGCAAAAGATTTCCACAAAAACGATAGAAGCCAAACTTGAGAGGAAATATAGATTATCTACATTTTTTTCTTAAAAGTTTTTTGTTGTTGTTGTTTCTTGCTTTTTGCTTTTTAAGGAAAAGGTACAAACATTCCAAATGAAGGCAAGTAGGCAGGCATGAAGGAAGAGAAAGGAGGAAGAGGTATCTTTGTTGTATTTTTATTTAGTTGTTCACACTGGAACCCCAGGGCTCCTTCAGACTCGCTAATGCAGTTGCTGCTCCAGCAGGGCGCACCATATTTTTTTTTAAAGAACTCCTCCTACACGTCAAAGAGCAGGAACGCTGTTGCTTCTACTTTGGCACTTCTGTTGTATCCATAATCCCACAGCTATACCTGAGACCTGCTGATGGCCGTAGCAATAAATAATCCTTGAATACAACTCACAGGAAAGTTTTAGGGACCAATTTTCCATCAAGAGGGACCATGGAGAATCAAATTAGATTGTTTTTGATCTTGTTTTATGTCCTGAACAAAGGAAATGATAGGACAGCAATACATCTACAATGATTCTCAAAAATAACTCAGTCAGACTCTCTGAGACTGGGGTTTAGATATCAGTACATTGCGTTGGGATTGCAGCTAGAAGTTACCAACCTTGTGACCTTCAAACCAGTCACTAATCTCTCTCATTCTGCTTCTTCATCCAAAGAATTGAGACAAGAACCTGAACTTCTTAGAATTCTTGTGATTATTCAGTGGGACAATGTAAGTAAAGTATGTAACAGTGACTGATAGAGCATATAAATGACATTCAATTCAGTGAGGGTGTTTTTTGTCTTGCAGGAATAAATACATGTCATATTGGAGTGATTTTTCTAATGGTCACCCACCCCCACCCAACTGTGCCTGGATAATTAGGAGATGCCAAAGTGACTTATTTCTTCCCCATTACACACATGGACACAAATTTACACACTTGCAAAAGACAAAGGAATCTGCAAATAAGCTCTCGTTAGGAACCTAAGCACATAGGACAAGGAGAAAGGGAGGGTAGAAAAAAGAAATATAGTTATGAAGGTCTAGATGAGGCGTTATAACATCTCAGGGTGCTGGGGAAGGTAGACTGGGAACAAGAGATTTTTTTTAAGTGATTTATCTTGGAAAGTCAGAGAAAGATGTTAGCCTGGGAAAAAGACATACCCTTGGCGTATTCCTACTGGGAAGAAAAATCAAACAAATTAAGAGCTTCTTCCAAAGCACAACTGGGATCCATCTTTTTTTTTGCATTTTAAACTATATATGGTTATCTGCTTTAGATAGCCCTACTGCCTGTAGCAAAGTAGTTGCTGGTAAACTCAAGCTCCTGGTCTGAATTTGTTTGTATTATTTGCAGTAAGAATAGCTAATAATTCATTTGCTGTGGACCAGACACAGTGCTAAGTCCTTCAGATGTGTACAGAGAATGGAAAGTAGGCAGTACCTATGGCCCAGATATACCCACTTCTTCACATTTTGTAGATGAGGATGCTTTGAGAATGAGGCAGCTTGCTGGGGCACAAATGGTCTGGTGGTGGGACCACGAAACATCCAGATCCACTTTATCACAAAGCTGAAGCTCTTAGGAATTGTGCTCTGTGCTCATATCTGTTCGTGTGAGAGTCCCTTTAGTGATCTACTAGAGTTTTCCAAGCAACTAATTGGAGGGGAAAAAAAATAACAGTTGGAGGTGCAAGATGAATCAGACAAGGCTGCTATTGTCACATAATGTGCAATCTAGTGAAGGAGTCAGGTTCCTGTACGATTAACTGTTAAAAAGTCTGTGAAGGGTGACCAAACTTACTAGTTTGTGTGTGCACCCAATGCTCGGCATGCAGTTACATTTTAATTTCAGATAAATGACAGAAAATCTTTAGTATAAATATCTCCCATGCAATAAAACGGTGTAGTAGGTTTTATGATAGAGATAGAAATGCAGAAGAGAGAGGGAGCTCTGGGAGCAATTAAAATCAAGATATGAGAAATAGCAAACAGATAGGAGACTGAGTTAACTAAGAAGAAAATATCATACCTAGTAGTGTAATTAGAAAGGACATAAATGTCATATTTGAGTCTGAATTTCAAAGGTAAATACTGAAGAAACAAAAATGGCATTTTAGGCCAAGGTAAATGGTGTGAGCAAGACCATGGAGGTGGGAGAAAAGTAATGACTCAATCTAACTAAGAGTAATGAATTGAATTGAATTAGAACCCAGGGTTTTCTGTCTCCAGAGTCCATGCCTCTTGCATTCTACTTGTTAGGGAAGAGTGAGGTGTGTGCAGGTGTGACAACGGTTGGTTAGGAGCACACTGTCGAGGGACTAAACTACCAGGTCAAGTCCCATGGGTTTAATTAAGAATAACTTAGTAGGAGGAGAGATATAGTCTTCTGAGGACACAAGGTGTCCAAGCCATAACGAACAGAGGGATTCCAGAAACCTTGGGACCAGACTTAAGGAGAACAGCAAACGGTCACAAAACTGGTCTATTGGCCAAATGATGTCCCCACCAGCCCCTAGTCATACCCTGTGTGGGTGTCACCAATGAATGTGACTTGATATGACTGAGAACCAAGTGGGCCTGTGGCATTTTATTGGTCAAAGATGCATTTGATTTCAGCGGATGTTTTCCAGGCACTAGATCCATTTTGTATTCGTTTTTATTAAACAGTGTGCTTTTTCATTGAAGTCCGAGAAAAAGAGAAAAGTGGCTTGATTCAGCTAACTCACCCATGGATGTACTGACTCTAAAAATGTCTTCCTTTTGAGTAGCTGTGTCACAGTGATAATCATTCTAACCTTATCTTGCTTGCAGAAAATGTGTCTTTTCAACCAGTCATTTTACCTTTCGAGGGTGGAACTGGAGATGTTGGAATGGGGAAGAGATGGCCCAGGGCAGGAAAGGTGGACAAACATGCATTGTGCATTATCTGTTTGTCACCAATGACTCATTTTCCAGTACCTGGTCTCCGATTGGGTGTTCACATAGTTTCTCATCCTGAAGAAAAAAACTTGCGCACCGCACAAGTATTTGCCTAGTTACACATCCATCTGAAGCTCTAGAAAGAGAGAATTAAGTTGACAATCCCAGGTCATTGCCTTGTCTCAGAATCCTGAATCATATCTGCAAATCCCTTTTGTAATTTCAGGTAGCATTCACAGGTTGCAGGGATTAGGATATGGACATTTTTGGGGTGGCCACTAGTCTACTTACCATAGCCCTTTTATATATGAGGAAGCCGCTCAAAGCTAAAAGTCCCTCCTAATTCATGAGGTTGTAAGTGGCGAGGAGACACTCTTGCTGAGGCCTGTGCTGCCCTCTTTGTGGGCTGCTTCTCTGTAAACATGTGTCCAACAGCTGGCCCGGGAGAGGACACACGCTGGGGTAAGATGGAGCCTCCAAGGGACCGAATTTAGGATCTTGTCATCCTTCCCAGGCCACTCTTCTGCTAACCACACATTCTTCATTTTCCTTCCCAGCATCCCTGGGAGACTTGAAGGTCAAGGTACAGTGATCTAAAGTCCCTAAGGGCTGGATTTTCTAAGTGTCAGTTGAGACATAACTGAGGACTTGCCAAGACACAAGGAGAGTTTCCCCCTCCGCCCACTCATTAGCCATTCAGCAGTCTGATAAACCCCTTTCCCCTTTGGGGCTTAGCCTCCAGCCTTCTGACTCATTCTTTACCCTCTATTGTCTCCTCCAGGTAACCACCTCCTCCAGTCAGATGAATTAGTAGGTAAAGAGGGAAACTATTAAGGTGTCATAACTTTGTAAGGACCTCTGTGCCATTCAAAGTGATTAGAAGGTGATGGCCTTGGGAATCCAACTGGAAGAGGGAATAGAGTCCTCTATTCCTAGTAATCTATGGCAAGAGAAGGCAGCCTAAGACATGCTGAATCAGAAAACCTGTGTCCTCATTCTTCTTCCAGTTATTGCGTGACTTCTTGTCATCTGGATGGATGCGAGGGTCAGTTTCTCTTGTGAGGTTTCTAATTTGAGAGTGCTGGATCCAGCATCATACTGTTGAGTCCATAATCCTGATGCCACTAGCTGATTAGATGGGTGAAATTGGGCAAAAGAGTTAACTCCTTTGTGTCTCATTTTTCTGATACATAAATGAAGGTGCTAATAATGTCACCATGCTGGGACCCCATATGGCTCAGGCAACTGAGATGACTAAGATATAGACCATGCCAAGTACAAGGACTCAGGTTTGAGACCCAGGGCCAGGAGTAAAATGTAAAATAAAAATGAAAAATTGATAATAATGTCACCAGGCTTAGACTTATTGTAAGGATTAAGTAACATAATGTAACTAATGGATTTAGAATGGTGCCTGGCATATAGACTCTTAATAAATGTTATCGTTGTTGCAGATTAGTGATTCTCAAAGTGTGTCCTTGGACCAGAAACCTTGGCCTCACCTGGGACCTTGTTAGGCATACACATGCTCAGGCCTATCCCAGATCTTGTGAACTAGAATCTCTAGGAGGCTGGGACACAGCAGAGTGTGTTTTAACAAACTCTCCAGAGGATTCTGCTGCTACATGTCAAAGTTTGCAAAACTCGGAAGTAGAGGAGCTAAGATTTTTTTCCAATTCTGGAATTCTGCTATTCCCTGCAAAGGCACACATTTATCTAAGACCCAAGAAAATCATTATTATTCAGCCGTGCTCCCCACAGCAATCATTAAATCTTCATACTGGGATTTGGGGAGAAAAAGTAAACAAGACATAGACTAAGGTTTTATAGACTAAGATGAGCTAATAGCTCATCTCACTACCCTTAATTTTATAGCTTTAAAAATATGCTCATTGAATTTTTTTTTCATTTATTCATGGATACCTGAGTTTCACTCTATGAAAAATAATATCTTTTTTGTGAAGCATTTTCTTTGGATTACAGTTAAGAGTCAGACATTACCTAAGTGGTCTTGACTTCAGCAGATTCACTTGCACGGTTTTTTAATACTTATCTCACTAACTTGTTGTGAAGAATAATTATCACATGTGATGGCATGTATGACATGACACAGTTTGTTACAGATGTCCAGTAACATTCAGTGAGATCTTAATTTGACCTGGTTGATAACTATCATTCATTAGCACTGATTTTGTTTTGTGGTGTATAGTTTTGATATACAAAATAGAGAAAGATAGATCACTTCATCATATGTTGAGGTTCAGCTCCTAAAGATCTAGAACATTTTTGCTCTTTTTCCTACAATTCATTCAGGCAATGAAGACCCTCGGCAATCTCTGCATTCAGAGCTAAGTAGCTGGTGTTTATTCCAAAGTCAACACCCAGGCCAAGAGTGGAAGGAGAGCTCACATTCAGCTGCAGACTGCTCAGCTATTTAGAGTAAAATTGAAATCCCCTCAGAAACTTCTCATTTGGTTCTACATGGGAAAATTTTTGATTAACCAGGCAGCCCACAGTTTCAGAAGAGTTTCACCCCTCTTTGTTCAGGACCTGACCTGAACTTGAACTGGAATGGAACTCCTTGTAGTTTTCCAAATTCAATTCAACAAACATCAAATTGCTAAGAGACTAGGATGGACTCCTTTGAAGTTTCTGGTTTCTTCAATGAAGAGGGCTCGCTCCGAGCTTGGAAATTTTCAACACATGGAAAGGATAGTGACAATCCGTTCCATTGATGAGAAGCATTGGGTCCGATTTCCTTTAAACCACCAGAGCAGAGAAGAGAGAGGTTTTCTTGTTACTCTTCAGGTGGAGATGTGAAATTTGAAAGGACAGCCAAAGAGGCTAATCTGCCCTTTGAATCTTATCTACAGAGAGAAACCTTCCTATTTACTGAAACATCGCTCTTCAGGACACTAGGCCTCCTCAGCTGTCCTTCACCCTTCCCGGCTCCACTTGTTCAGATGTAAGTGGCTTCACATTTGTCAATTAATCCAGGCAATGATAGTCCTGGGTTCTATGAAGCAAAACAGCTACTCAAAACAAGAAGGTTGTGAAGGCTTCTATGTTGAAAGTACAGCTCTTGATAAGTGCTGTAAGACTCAGAATCTAAGATGCCTTTTATCTTTTGGTTCCTTGTTTTGTCCACAAGGCTGTTCTTCGGGGACCTGTGATTCATAATGCGTAGATCCCAAACTCTTATCAGTATTTCTTGTCAGGCATTGTGCCAGGTACATTTCTTACTTGATTGCATTTTAAGCCTCATGACTGCAAGGTTGACTTTTTTTCTCCTAATTTTCTAGGAGGAAAACATCAAACCTCAGTCTCCTCAAATAGCTGAGGTTCCATGGTTAATTAAATAATAACTGATTGGCCCCCAGGACCATCTGACTCCAAACACATGATCTTCCCTATTTTGGTTAGTAACATAAATAGAAATCCGAATGTTCACAACAAGCATTGAATATCAACTCCTCTTTCTTCTCCACTTATAGCTCCCATCCAAATGACCATCCCTCTTTCTTAATGTATTTTATATCTGTCCCCTCCTCAATCTGCATCGCCAGTACTCTCATTACTTGAATGCTGAATTACAATTTCTTCCTATCATTTTCTGACTCTAGTTTCCATGTCTCTCCAACTCATCCTCTATACTCCTTAGAGTCTTTTTTTTTTTTTTTTTGAAGGAAAGGTGAAGGCAGTAATTAATGAAGTGAGTAAGGAGGTAAGCAGGAATAAAAAGGTGAATATTTTATTTATTTTATTTAGTTGTTCATCTTGTTCCCCACTCCCATTCCCGGACCCTGAGACATGAACCCAGGTGCTTGGGATATTTGTGAACTGCACTGGTCAAAGGTTTCTGACTAAAGCTCTGCTCCACCAGGGTGCACCAGAATCAACTTTCTAAAACTCAAATCTGACCATGCAACTGCTTTATTAGGGTCAGTCAATGACCCTTCCATAACTGAAAATAATTGTTCTGTAACAATTGTCTATCATATGCTAGACATTATCTAATCACTTCACATAGAGTAACTTAGTGTGAGGTAAACGTGGAGTTGTTGATATGATCCCCATTTTAAAGACAGCAAAGCGGAGACATTGAGAATTATATTCTGTACCCAAAGGATTGCAGCTAGCAAGTGGCATAAGGAGAATTTGAACCCTGTAAATAAAGCCTGGAATCTTTGCCTTTAACCTCCTATTGTCTGAAAGATCTGGACATGGAATATGGTTTATAAGACCCTTCACAATACAGTCTCCTGCTTGCTCTGATCTTCCTGCCTGCCCTGTTCAGCCATCAATAACTACTTAAACAGAGTTCTGCATGCACTGCGCCCTCAAACCTCCATGACTTCCAGTCCTGTGGTCTGTTCCCCCGTCTAAATCTTACCTTGTGTGTTTATGCAGTTGATTCCTACTCACTCTCTGAACTTGAATTCAAGCATTATAACTCTAGTAGGACTTCTCTATGATCACAGTTACTGTCTGAGGGTTCTGTCAAAGGCATTATCTATACTCTAATGGTCAGTTTGTCATTGTGACATTGCCTTCTAAAGTTGCCTTCGGTCTCTGAGAAGAGTCTGCATCTTTATCATTATGTACACCCAGTGACTGACATGGAGTAACTGCTCAGTAATTTTCCTGGAATGAAAAAGAGTGAAGATAGCGTATGACAATGACAACCAAGCTATACAGAAAATGAGAGGGAGAGTAACTAAAGCAGCAGATCGTATTGGGCTGTAGCATCCAGTATGTTATATAAAAGAAAACAGAGACACAGGAGGCTCGACAAGTTGCCCAAGGTCACACAACTAAAAAGAGGTGAAGATAAGATTGGAATAATCCTGTCAAGGATGTTATCATGCTCTACCTGTTTAAACCTGTTGCATTTTAATGGTTTTGTGTTTAACTTAGAATATATAAAACTTAGAGTATGAACTAGTGATTTCATAGATATTGTTGTTTAAAATGAGAATTTTTAGAAATGAAAATAAAGAAATAAGAATAGAAATAGAAAATAATAGGAGGATGGTTTTCCAAAATAACAAAAATCAGGAAGAGAGAATACTAGTGACTGATAAATGATTATCTTTATGAAACACATAATTAACTCTGGCAAGAGTAACCAGTCCTTAATTTACATACCCACAATAGCTTGCTGAAGAGATAAGCTAGATCATTAGACTGACTTGATTCAGTGAAAAATTGTTAACTGGCTTAAGCTTTCCACTCTAATCTTGGAAACTCACATTCCATTGCCAATACATTCCTTTATACTTTGGATCTTTACCCTTAACACTTTCACCTTTTCCTACCCCTTTAATTTTCTTCCACTACTGAAACCCTAACTTTCTTTTGAAGCTAGTTTTTCACCCTTTGCAGTAGAGTTTGCTTCCTTCTTCTTCTCCTGTATCTCAAAGTCAAGAGGGGGATATTATCATTTCCTTCTACCCATTGCTGCTCCCAGATCATCTTTGCATTACTTTCCACCTCATAAACTCTCCTCCTTTGAAACTCATATCAGACCATCATCTTCTCTCCATCTTTGTCCTACTCTTGACCAACCTTCAAGTTATTTTTTCACTTCCTGAAAATTGCATACAGCAATATTTGAGTGTAACTACCTCTCCTTCTTGAAAAATTTCATTTGTCTTTTGACTGGTTTTGCGTTCTTCCACCTAAAAGGTAGAATTTCTTTAAAGATGCACATGCAGCCCTTAACTCTGTTTCCTTTCTTTTCTCCCCGTTCACCATTACCTCTTTTCAAATGTCTCTCAAATCCATCTCTCTTGCTCAAACCTTCTCTGACCTACAGGCTGGAATTTACAAATGTATTTTTGAAATACCTCCTAAATATTCTGCCAACTCAAACCAACTATATCCAAAAATGAACTCACTTTCTCCCTTGTAAACTTTGCTCACCCCTGAACTATTTCTCCCAATGAATAGTAATGATATCGAAGATAATGCCTGATGAACTTCCAATGTCTTCCTCTCTTTTATCATTCCCCCAAAAACCTCTGGTTACTATGCCTCTCTAATGGATCACTATCTTTCTAGTCATACAGTTGTTCAACTATACTATCCTGTGCATTTTACACCATGAGTCACATGATATCAGTTAGCAGAATAGACTACTCAACTAATGCTAGAGCATGTCATCATTCTCTGGCTCAGATCTCTTCCCATTGTCAGAATGGAGTTAAAACTATGTAGCTTAAAATCCAAGATTGTCTCCTCAGCTTATTTTATCTTCTTCCTTTCTATACCTACTCCATTCTAATGAACCTAGATTTTTCTGTGTTTTTTGAATAAACCATAAACTAAGTGTATTAAGTACTTGGAATTAGTACAACACTACCCTAAGTAATGGGAATATAATGGTAAACATGACTTCTGTGTTTACATTTAGATGATACAGCAATAAAAGTGTGATAAGTATTAGTATAGGAGAATAGTTGGAAATTATGAGTATTCATCTAGAGGCTTCTAAACTTAATAGGCAAGATTTGGGGAGATAAGAAAAAGTTTCCTGAGAGAAGTGATGAGTTAAGACCTGAAGGCTAAATAAGAATTAGTCAAATATAGTCCAGGAAGGAAAGTTGTAATTAAAACTGAAGGATATGGATGCATAACGACCTGAAACAAGATGGGATGGTCAGAGAGAAGGGAAATGAGAGCAGAGATTAGAGGAAAAAAGAAGGGAAAGCAAGTGTCAAAGGATAAATGAGAAGGCAAGAGTAGGCCACAGTGTCCATGTTACTAAGAGGTCAAATAAAAGAGACTAAAGCATGCCCAATGAATTTAGGTTGGAGAAATTATTGATAGTCTGGTCAGAACACTTTTGATCCAGAGATGTGTGCAAAGGCTAGACCACACTAAAGAGAGAAATGAATGGGAAGTGAGGGAGTCATAGACAAACCTTTATAAAAATTGAAAATGCACTACATCTTTATGTGTTTTGCTCATTCTGGACCTTACCCTCCACTGCCATTTTTTCTCTTATTTTGCACATACTGTCACCCTCAATTTTTCTTCCTCTTAAAGTCCTACTCATTCTTTAAGACCAGTTTGAATACCATCATATTTTAAGCTTCCCTGCAATACTGCCAGTTAGAATCAATTACTCATACTTGTCACATAAATCTCTGCTGAATTAACAAGCTGTTCCTGTCTCACTGATCACATGGAATTTCCTTTGTACACCTGTTATAGCATTTTCCTTTTGCTACCTTTTCATCTATTTAGTTGTACACACCTGTCTCCCTGACTATCTAACTTTATGATAAACTAGCTTGACATTAATTATTTTTGAAACTTCACACTTCCCAATTAAGTGCTGCGTTGGACACTGTTGTTATCCAAATTGAACTTGAGTGACTGCTCTCTCTCTTGCATTGAATTAAATACATGCTATGTATAGGATGATCTTTGTCCTTGGAGACAGTGAGTTTTAATAGCAATTATAATGTGAATGGGAAAATCTTGAAATTTCCTCAAGCCATCTTGAACCTTATTTATTTGATTCTAAGTCACACCGCAATTTCTTGAGATTTTCATGAAAAAAAATAAGATTTTTTTACAAAGTTCAAAAAAATTAACAATGAGTAGTAGCAAGGAGTGGAGGATTAACTTATTAAAAAACCTTACATATATGACAAGGGATTAACAAAATTAATAGAGTGTTAAGAATTTAATAAGGGATCTATTATACTTAGCAAGTATCTTTTCAGGTAACAAAATAATCACCTTGGAATTTAAGCCCCCGACCCGACCCTCAGATTTTTGGGGACATTAAAATGGCAAAAGAATAAAAGTATGGCTTACAATCAAACAAGCATGGTATTTCCATGATTATTTACCCGTTTTACACATTCTAAATTCCATAAATCATTATCAGATTGGCTCTGTATACAAACAACCTGATTCAACTTTCTGATTCAAGTGAAACAATTCATTCATACTTTAAGCTCAAAATAGTCAAGCAGCAACTCATTAATGAGTTTGAGTTAACCATTCACACATATCTCTCTTTCCAAAGAACCCCCTAGGAAATGGGTAAACCAAGCCAAACTAGAAAAGGAAAAGTAAACTTTGGGATTTTTGAGCACTAAAATCAAAGGAACAAGTCATATTTTTAAATTTTAAGTGCCTAATGATCATTTAGATATGACTAATTTGAAGAGAATAAAGATAATAAGTAGAATGATGGGCGAATCTATTAGGTTGTCAACAGAAAATTTTTTAGATCTTCAAAAACTTCAGTAATTGGAGACATTGAGATAAATTTAAACTCTTCTAATAAAATTGATAAATTTCACTTTTAAAAATATTTTAGAATTTCTATTATGCCTTTCATGTTTCTTCCATAACAGAATCGTAACCTTTTGTCAACTACCTCTCCCCAATAAAACCCTACTTTTCACTAAATTTTAAGACGAAACACAAAGAGTTCACCACATCATCCCTTGGTCACATAACAGAATGGAGATTAAGGTAAAGAATTCCATTCTTTAAAAAACAAAAATGCTACAAAACTATAACGAAATGTTAATGTCTGAGAACATTGAACAGCAAGCACGCAGATAATTATTCCATTATTTTCTCTTGGTGAAAGGTTTCATAATCAATCACTGAAATAATTTTTATACTGATGATTATTTATCCAATTTTTCTACTTGTTCATGAGCACTTAGGACAGAGCTAGTTCTTAGATTTCCTGAGAAAGAAACAAAAATAGTTAAGAGAAACCAAGTAACCCTGCAGCAAGGGCAGACCCAAGCTCCAGTCAGAGTTAGAATTCCTAGGACTTTAAGATTGTCTCCAAATACTGGATGGCATACTATTCAGTCCCTACTTATTCGGTCATTGCTTGTTTAGCAGGAGTGAGGGCTCAGTTCCTTGGGAAAGATGGCATATGTCAGCTTTCATTCATTGCTGACATGGCCATGCTGGCTCATACTCAGGAGACTTTTATGTGACTTTAGTAGCGATGGAAACAATCGTATGCTCCAGAGTCTCTGCCTTTATAAGGTGGCTGACCCAGGCACATGTGTACTCCTAAGAGTCTAGTGTGGAGCAAAGTTAATAAACCCAAGAATAGAAAGGACTCCAGAAACTAAGGACAAGGAAGTAAAACCACCCTCCCCAAAACTGACTTCCAAGCTGCTTCCTATTTTGCTGATATTTCTGTTGCTGTGGGGATGAGTCGATGGCATTGACTTGGTTGGTAGGAGAGTTCACCAAACAAGAAAAGGAGCAAATGTATGGTCATCTCAACACAGCCCTTTAATTTGTTCTCTCCTTCAACTCAATACAGCAAAAGTTATTAAGCACTAACTTTCATGGAGTACCTACAGTAAGAGTCCACACTGTCCTTTCTCCCTGCTTCTCAGTCTCTCTCTCTCTCTCTCTCTCTCTCTCTCTCTCTCTCTCTCTCTCTCTCTCTCTCTCTCTCTCTCTCTCTCTCTCTCTCTCTCTCTCTCTCTCTCTCTCTCTCTCTCTCTCTCTCTCCCTCCCTCTCTCTCTCTCTCTTTCTCTCTCTCACACACACACATCTGATATTGCTAGCAGTTTGTTCTTCCCACAAGAAACCCACATTCAAAATCTATAAGGCATCTCTTTAAGCAGCTATAGAAAGTAGAGTGGAGACAGAGGACAACCAACCTCAACTCTTAAGATATGATTTTACCTGAAAAAAAATTGATGTATGTCAATGCTCATTTCCTCAACTAAGCTGTCTTGGAATGCCTCAGAAGTGCTAACTCATATTCAAGTCACTAGTTCTGACCTTCCCATAAAAACCTCAGCTCAGCACATACACCTTAGCCCTCTAGGGGCCGTACATTGTTCAGCTTGTCCCCAGGACCCCCAACTGACCTGTCCTTTCTCTCTCCAGTCCTCCTCCACTGCCATGAAACTCTGCTTCAGATAGACAAGTCCAGGCTCGTCATGACTCCTCTCTCTTACACACATTTTGGTTCATGTTCTGGGAAATTGCCTTGTCCATTCTACTTACCAAAATCCTCCCAATCCTTCCATCCTTCACATTTCCACCACAGGCACATCCTCTGGCAAACTTCCCTGAATCTACCGGCTGCCTGGAGCCTCCCAGCACAAACATCCTCTGCCCTCATGGGTGGTTACCACACAAACCTCTATCTCTCTTTACCAAGCTGCAATCTTCCTTCAAGCTGAAACCCTGGCAGTGCTGCTGTGAAACTGCCCCATGGGCCAGCCCAGGGCCTCGAATGCCCTGAATATCCATCGCCTGCTGACTATTTCTGTTGTGTGGTAAGAATAGCAGAGAAGAGGCTCTGGTGACTCAAGAATTGTGGCAAAGCACAGACACCAGGTGATGGTGTGATTTAGGGAGTCGCACAAGCACATTAAACAGGTAGAATTTCTCTTTGTTTTGTCTCCGACAAGGACCTTCACCAGGTACAGAAGGAATTAGTAACAGGGGCACATTCACTGAAGCTTCTTGGGAGAAACAAAATTCATATTCATCTTCTCTGTTCTGGTGAGAGGGATCAGAGTCACAGAAAGCGAAGTGGGGTGCGTGCGTGTGTGTGTGTGCATGTGTGTGTGACTACTGCTTGCAGGAGTGGTCCCACCTGCTGCTGTTTTCACTGTCCTGCTTAGAGCCAGGGTTCCATCCCAGCCAACATACTGAGAATGGGAATTCAGCGAATCCTGAAGGCCAGAGCCAGAAAGTACTTAGCAGAAAGCCCAAGTCCCTCATGGCACCAGTAACAAAGTGGGGCTTAGAGGTGGCTCAGAGTTGGAATCAGAATAATGCTGAGCAACTTTGATCCTGATCCTAACCTACGGTTGGTGTGGGGCATCTGCGATGGGAAACCTTCTTTGTCACCTCTAAATAGGCTGACCATACATACTACAGTACCATTTGTTTTCAGATTTCCTAACTGTCAATTTCATTCCATTTTAACAAACCAGGGCCCTCTGTCACATGGGGCAAAAGGGTCACTCGAGTTGCTCTGGGTCCCCTGTTGAGGGGACCCAAAAGATATGTCCCATTTTTGTCTCAAGGAAGTATGATCAGCCTCCCTAAAAAGTAGCGCCTATTAGAGGGAGAGGGAGAAATGAGGATCCCCCTCTCTTTGTCACTATTCTAGGTTTAGCAGCACGTAATGTCTTTCTAAACCCTGCCCCGATCTGGTAGTGCAGTTTCTCCTCAGACGTTCCAGATGAAGGAGTTGGGGAAGGGTGGAGAAGGATTAAATTAGTGCAATGAATGAACAGGTGGGAGAAAGGGCCACACAGAGGAGGGGGGCATCTGAGGTGAGTCAAGAGAAGCCGAGGTCAGCCATGGACATATGACTACAAAGTCCTCCAGCCAAGTTGAGCAATGTATTTTTTCCTCTCTGTAAGGGAAGAAAGCCAGACCAGGCAATTTCTGGGAGCTGCCTTTGAAAACCCCAGCTTGCTGGGTCCTTTGGTTTATATTACCTAGAAATGTGAGATGAGAGGAGAGAAGAGGAGAGCAAAACAAGTGGTAGGATGAGTCTCAGGGATAGACAGTTAGGGCCCTTACGTAATTCCATCCTTCCCAAGGAAGCTGCCCTAACTGCAACTTAGAGATGCTAGCTGGGCCCTACCCCAGAATATGATTCCTCCGGGACTTCTTACCGACCTTAGGTCTGAACCTGCCTAAGACCAAGACATCTTGTGCTACGGCCAGCCTTATTCTCCTGGAAAATGCTTTTATTTCATCTCTCCCTGGTTCCACATTGCCTCCTACTTTTAGTCTAAATGGCTCTTCTTCCCTACAGCAGGTCTCCAGCTTCCAGCCTTGCCTCAATCCCTACCTTTCCATCATTTCTTCACCTGCACACCTAATTTCATCATAACAGCTTCCTCACCTTTCTCTGACTACTGACTTTGTTGCTTCCTCCCTCCAACCCCACTTCTTTCTTGCCCAGGAAATCTCATCTTTTCCCTCTGTCAAGAAATAATCTATTCATCCAATAAGCCTGTCCATCCAGGTGTGGATCAGGCTTACTTCTTCCATGGACCCACATTGATATCCTCTTTCTCAAGACGTCATTGTACCAATGTACGATACACAGGGAGTGTAGGGCGTGGGCTTGGTAGAAAAGCCAGGCTATTCTTGGGCAGCAGGATCAAGATTCAGTGCTCTGACTCTCACATGGGAGAGTTTGTCCTAGGTTCACTTAGGACATCCACTAGCCCAACTTGCACAGAGGTACATATTGCAAATCCCTCCTCTATTGCCTGCTAGATGCATGATCCTTAACTTCTGTTAGTTCCTCAATTTATAAAATGGAGAGCAGAGTGACTACTCCACTCTGACGTCTGAAGAGTTAAAGAAAACTGACAGCAAATGTTCAGCATAGAGTCCTTGAGTACTCACTAAATATTAGCTGTCACTTGTCTTTCTTTGTGGAAGAGCAGTCTCCAGAAAGAGGAAGAGGTGTTAGTAACATCTTAGAAGACATGATTTATCTACTTCCTTAGCTTCTTTTCCTTTTATCAGCATATCAACACATCCTGACCCCAGAGCGCAAAAGAAAATAGCTATGGGGAAAATTTTTATGTAAAGATTGAGTAATCATATTTAGCCTAAAACAAGAGAAAATAATCTCCAGACTGATAGAAGAGTGAACAAATTTCTACTAGAGCGAATATTTGAGAGTGGAAAGGTATGAGAATAAATGAAGTGAATGCAGAAACTAAGGTATTTTAGAGCTTAACGATTTAATTAATTGATTTTGGGATCTATTTAAAGTTCAAAGTCTCAATCTTCCCCTTCCTTGCTATGTGTCATTGGATAAGTTAGTTAACCTCTCTGTGTCTAAACGTCCTTATCTAAGAAAGGTAGATGAGTGAGACTATGTTAGAGTTGTAGCAAGGCAGTGGTAGTTTCCCCATCTTTGGCAGGTATTTAATGTGTGAGAACCCATCAAGGGGCGGCTACCAGACAGGACATGTCCATTTCTCATCTGAGTGGACATTGATGACCCTTCCCATCTCCCCCCATATAAATCATCCCTGAATTACATCAGGGTTCAGAACAAACAGGATTAAGGAGAAAATAGAAAACATAGGGATATTGCATCTATCGCAGCAAATATCTCATACCTGGTCAAGTATCTGACACATTTAACATGTAGATTAAATTTTGTCGAAGGTATTGCAAACATGCGGCTACCATTTTATTTATCTTGGTAAATTATTTAACCAGAGTAAAACTCAACAATTCCACATGAGGATTTCTTTTGCATTTTGAATTAGGAATAATTTACACACAAGTAGAAAAATTTCAGAAACCTCAGTGTGTTCCTTACCCAGGTTCAACAATAATCAACTCATAGTCAGCCCTATTTCATATATATCCCACTTACGCCTAAACATACCAAATTATTTTGCATCAAATGCAAAACACCATATCATTTCATGTGAAGGTTATTACAAAAAGAAAGGAAAAAGAGAAGGGACACATATAGTTTACACAAATTTTACTTTTCACAAAACAAGGCATGGGGCTTGGCAAAGACAAGATAGCAAGATACCCAGCTCCCAGAATGGGCAGAAAGTGATTCATTCTACTCCATTTTAATTGCTTCTCCACTTTATACATACACAGTTTATTCCTTATCATTATTATTGTATATATTGCCCTATAATTTGTAGCTTTAATAGTGTCATTTGGGGTTGCCTCATCAACTCCAACTGAGTTGGAAACACCTGGGTAAGCAAGAGTCAGGTTTTCTTACAGGAGAGCTGCAGTGCTAATGCTCCTCATGACATTGCTTATCCTCCTACTTTCTTCTCTTAAGGTAGAGGGAGAGAAACATGATTGTTTTAGAGAAAGAATGAGGAGGAATCTTTTTCACTTGTTTATTTTGGTTGTCCCCACCTTGGGTCACACATCTTAGTCCTTGGGCTCTCTGTGGTCCACATCCTGGCCACTGTCTCAGTCACTTGAGCATTTACCAGGACACAATGCCTCTTTCTTCTTCATGTCCCATCTTCCTCCCAAGTCAATTTCTTAACTTCCTGTTAATTCATAAACTTCTTTTCATTCATCCCATCAACATTTACTGGCCCCAGATCCTGTTATATTACAGAATCAGCCAACCGTGGACAGGTGGCAGGAAGGTGGTGCCTTCTGCTGAGCGTTGGAGAGTAAGAATGAATTGGTCAATAGACGAGGAGGTGGGAGAAGTGGAGGGTGCAGGACAGGTATCTAGGCAGAGAAAGCAGCCCTGGAAAGGATCCGGGAGGGACATTCGATGCCTATTTGAGAAACTGCAAAATGTGCTATGTGGCTGAACCAATGAATCCGAGTAAAGAAGAGAATGATGAGGGTGGAAAATGTAAAATTAAGCAGAGTACAGCTCTTGGAGGATACTGTTGATCTGTTGGGGCTGGGGCTGTTGGAGTAGGGAGGATTTGTGAGACAGAGGAACAGTCCTGAAGGGAGGCAGACATAGCTCCCCACGCACCTGGATTAGATGCAGCACTTTGAAAATCTACAGCCTCTCCCATGAGCGCATACCCTCCAAAGACTGTCAGATTTCTGTGAGCGTTTACTAAAGACCGGTGCCTCCTCCACAGATTTTTCCTTGATATAGAACCTACAGGTCAGAACGGGAATATTATTCAAGGGCTACCCATTTATTTACTTTGCAAACATTTGTTGTCCCTATAAATATTTTGAAAACAGCAACTAGATGAGACCTTATTATTTTTATGTATTTGTTTCCCTTGGGCCAATAAAATAAATGCTAATGGAGATGAAGGAGGATAATGCAGAAGCATCTTTTTTCTGTAGGTGATTATTTTTATTAGATTGACTATATCTGCACTGCCTCTGTGGAAATATATTTGGAAATGTTTATTTCCTAGCACAAGAACTGTTCAATCATGTAGCTGATATTTTGACTAGATTTTTAGAAATCCACCTGAAATCCAGAGTTGCCAACTGGCTGCTGAAATGTGCAGAGAATCATTGCCATGGAATCACATAGAGTGCTGTTGAATAGCATGGAACAACTTTCATCGCTGTCCCAATTTGTCAGTTGAAAATTCTACACTCAATTTGCACTTCAGTTGTTACACTTGAATGATTTCAGACTCAAGAGCTGCAGAAATGTGTTTTTAGTTCCAGGTCATGAATGTGAATAGCAATGAAGATGCAATAGAGAGCTTTGGTGTGATTAGGTGACCTCTGAAGTTTCTTTCATTTACATAATACTCAGGTATGTGCAGTTACTGAATTTATGGAATTACTGATTATTTTTTCCTAAAAGAAAGTTAACCAAACTTTTGGACTCAATGAGCAGTTTGAAGGGTGGAGAGAAGAGTGACCATGTTGAAATCTGTTTTCATACTTCAAAAGATTTAGTTCAGAGTCTACTAAGAAGCTTGTTCAAGGACAATGCCAGTTCCCCTGCAACCAGGTGTGACCTCATTTTTACCCATTTGTTCCCCACTTGAGTCAGGACATTTACTTGATGTCCTCATTTGTAGCCCATGGTTTAGGGTGACCCCAATTTTACTGTCCTGCTTGACTACTATCTGTCTATCTACCCTCATCTCTCACTTCTCATTTTCATTTATAATCTCCATTTCCCCCCAAAATCTGAAATCTGTCTTATCTTAGAGAAGTGCTGCTTTGTGGGAGGAGTACTTAGAATCTAGTTCCCTGTATTTAATGCCCCCATTTGCAGACTATCACTAATGGAGTTTTGACCCCTATTTCTAATCTCTCAGGTTCTGCTCACCCAACACATGCTGCTAATATTCTTGATACTAACTTCCTGCTCTCTGGACATTGGCAGATTTTCTGCCCTAATCCTGCTTACTACCACCCCTGGATTTGAAACTATGAGAACTTGGAAATGGTCTTTTGTGTCAGACAAGTTCTAGATCCCTGAAGCACTTACCTTCTAGAATTTATATCTCCCAGACAGTTCTCATGTGGACCTTGAGGCTCTGCCTTGCTCTGACTCAACAGCTCAGCCTGGGCTCATAATCTCACAGTTCTCCATACTGTCCCAGTCTCCACCAGGCTGAGAGCCCCTCTCATGACCCTCAACTTGGTGTCTGAGCAAGGAGAAAGTGAAGGTGAAGTCTCTAGCTCTGCCAAATCCTTGCTTCAGCTTTCAACACCACATTATCACATTATTGCCTTTTCCTGGTATCCATTTTCTTCCTTATATATCTAGAACTTGGTGTCTGACCCAGAGCTTCACCTGATCATGGTCACAGTGTCCTCCTATGTCTCTTATTCTCTGGACATCTCAGAACCTCTTTAGTCACTGGGCTATTACCTTACCCTGATAGTTCAAATATACTCAGACTTTCCCAGTCTTTATCAACGGCAGCTGCAAATCTAGCCCCAAATCTATTGTTCTTTCTAGGATTCTACTTTGTCATCATCTGTCCCAGTGTCTCCTAGACTCTGCTTTGTAGAAAATTAATTTTCCATAAGACAATAAGCATTTGTGAAAATAACTTATTTAAAAGGGGTGTGTGTGTGTGTGTGTGTGTGTGTGTGTGATGATCTTGTGAATTTCCGAAATACTGTATGAAACAATGTCAAACAGATTACTTCATTACAGGACTTTTCAGGTCCTATAACATGCTTCTAAAAAACATTGTAATAGTAAGGAATGGAGGGAGGGGAGCATTTTCCCAATGATTAACCTATAGAAGTTTTTTCTACAAAACACCCTACACAGAGTGGCTCAATGGCTAAGAAGCAGGCCATGTAAAGTCCAAGGACTCAGGTTAGCATCCTAGGGCCAGAGGAAGAAACACACATACACACACACACACACACAGACACACACACACAATACCTGAAGTATAGCACTAGAAGTTCTCACCATGTGAGAAACGCTGAGTGATTTAAACTCCATTCTTTGAAAATGACCTGGAGCCACCTGAACAAATTTCTGCCTGACAGAACTAACAGAAGAGAGTCAAACTAATATTAAAGTGAAACTAGATCCTAATTTTACACTATTTTTAAAAGTCAACTCAAAATAGGGTATAACTTAACATAAGACCTAAAAATAATAAGCTTCCTACCAGAAAACATAGGACAAATGTTCTTGATATCAGTCTTGGCATAATTTCATATATATGACACCAAAAGAACAGACACTAAAAGCACAAGTAGACAGGATTATATCGAATTAAAAATTTCTGCACAGCAAAAGAAACAATGAACAGAGTGAAAAAGCAGACTAAGTAATGCGAGAAAATATGCAACATTGGTAAGGAAATTTTACCACTTGATAGTGAAAACTAAAAAAATGAAAGAAAGAAACAACTGATAGTCTGATTTTTAAATGGGTTAAAGATTTGAATAAACATTCCTCCAAAGTAGAGATACAAATGACCAAGAGGTATATAAAAAAAAAAAAATCAACAACACTAATCAACAGGGAAATGAAGATCAAAACTACATGAGCTGGACCCTCACATCTATAAAGCTAGTTATTATAAAAAGGGAGAAATATAACAAGGGTTGTTGAGAATACAGAGAGAAGAGAGTCCTTATAAACTATTATGGGAATGTAAATTGGCTATAGCTCTTATGCAAACTAGTATAGAGATTCCTCAGCATATTAAAAATAAAATTTCCCCATGATTTCAGTATTTATCCAAAAGAAATGAAATCAGAATCTCAAAAGGACATCAGCATTCCCCCATTCATTTAGCACTATTCACAGTAACAAAGATATGGATACTACTTAAATGTCCAGTGACATATGATTAGATAAAGAAAATCTGCTATACACATACAAAGGAATGTGATTCTGACTTAAAGAAAAAAGGAGGTGCACCCCTGTGTCTCAGGCAGTTAAGGTGAAGGCCATGTAATGCCACAAACTTGGGTTATGAACTGGGGTCAGGGCCTAGCTAAAAAAGGAAAAAAGTTCTGCAATATGTGACAACATGGATGAACCTTGAGGACATTGTTATGTGAATAAGCTAACCATAGAAAGACAAAAACTGTATAATCCCACTTCTGCTTGATATCTAAAGTACTCAAATTTGCAGACTCAAAGAGTGGAGTAGTGGTTGTCAGGGATTGTGGGAAGGGAGAAAGGAATTATTGATCAAGGGGCATACATTTCAGTTAAACAGAATATTCATTCTACTGTATAGTTAAATGTATTCATTCTAGAGATCTGTTGTATAATGCAACAGAAATAGCATTATATAAAATTTGGAGTCGTACTGTATACCTGATTTTTTCTTGAGAATAAATCTTCTATTGTTGTTCTTACCCCAATAACATTTAAAAAGAGTATTACAGCAGTTAAATAAGCATGAGCATCAGAGAATTTCTAAGTTTTAAATTCTTACTTATTTACGTGTCTCCATAACTTTATAAATTCAAGTTTGTGTAACTACACATCTATTAGAATGACTGAAATAACAGTTCTGCCAATATTAAGAGCTAGCAAGGAAGCAGAGCAACTGGATCTGTTTTATATTACTCTGGAAGTATACAATGATGCCACCACTGTGAAATAGTTAGACAGTTTATTGTAGAGTTAAACATACACTCACTGTACTACGCTACAATCCTACATCTGAGTATTTACCCTGAAAATATAAAACCTTTAGAATTACAAAAGACCCTGAATAGCAAAAGCAAATCCTGAGGAAAAAAACAAAAACAAAAATAGAACTACGTGCTCCTTGATTTCAAACTATACTATAAGTAATAGTAACAAATTTAGCATGGGATCAAAATAAAACTATACACATAGATCAATGGAGCAGAATCAAGAAGGCCCCGAAATACCCATATATATTTGGATAACTGATTTGCAACAAAGAACCCAAGAGCACACAGTCGATCAAGGATAAACTCTTCAATAAAAAATGTTGGGAAAACTGGACAGCCACATGCAAACAAATAAAACTAGATCATTATCTAACACTATTTACACACACAAAAAAAAGAATTCAAAAAGGTTAGATAGTTGGATATCTTTAGAAAACACACACAAAAAAAATACTTGATATTGGGATATTGGTCTAAGAGATGTCTTTGAGAGCTAGCCTCCAATGTCAAGGGATGCAAAAGCCAACATAAGCAAATCACACTACATCAGGTTAAAAAGTTTCTACACAATGGAAGGAATTGTCATCAAAACAAGAAGACACCCTATGGAATAGAAGATAACTGCACATCATACATTTGATAAAGTGTTAATATCCCCAAATAAACAAAGAACTCATACAACTCAACACAGAAGGCAAATAATACAATTAAAAATTAGCAAAAGATATAAATAGACACTTCTCCAAGGAAGATATACAGATGGCCCAAGGACACATAAAATGCTCCATCTCTTGTTATAGGGAAATTCATATCAAAACAAGAAGATTACATCTCTGAGAATGGCTGTTATCCAAAAGACTGGTGTTGGTGAGGAGGCAAGAAAAGGGAATCATTGTACATAGTTTGCGGGAGTGTAAATTCCTGCAGCCACTATGGACAGTGACATAGCAACTGCTGAAAAATTCAAAACAGAAATTCCATATGATCTTATTATATCAGTGGGTATTAGAAAAATACAGAAACATAAATTCGTGTGTCTGTATATATATATGTCCTACTATGTTTACTGTAGAATTATTTACACTAGAGAAAACCTGGAAATAAACTAATCCACATTAATAGATATGTAGATAAAGGAGAAATGGTATAGAGACATAATAGAATACTATTTAATGATTATGAAAAATGAAATCTTTTCATTTGCAACGACATGAATGGACCTACAGTGAACTATGCTTAGAGAGATAACTTAGGAGAAAGACAAACATCATATGACTTCACTCATATTTGGTATATAGAGAAAACAAACAAATGAACTAAATCAAACAAATATTAGCTTTTAGTCTGTAGAATCAAATTAATGGCTACCAGAAGTGGGAGAGGGTGGACAAATCGGGTAAAAAGAAGGTCAATTATATGGTGAAGGATGGAATTGGACTGTTGGTGGTAAACAATGTATTCTGTATGGTTACTGGTTTATGATTATGTACCCCTTAAACTTATATGTTATGATACAATGTTCCTTTAAGGCATATCCTTGTGGAGCAGCGGTTCAATCAATGGGCTCCCAAGGAGCAAGTCGCATACACCAGTGTCCAGTGTTCAAGTGGGGCAGGGGCAGGAGCGGCGGGCAGGAGGCTCTAGGAGGGCAGGAATTCCGTCCACCTCATTTGTCAATTATAGGACTATGTCTGACTTACTCAGTTCTGCAGCTGACCTTCTTGGCCCAATCACTTATTAGCTGTGCAACTTCGGGAAAAATGACTGGTACCTGCTTTCTAGTCAGCAAGATGAAAATACTAGTTCATGCATCATATGATTCAGGTTAAGATTAATGAATGAAGAGTGTCAAGTGCTTTGGAAACTTTATAGGAAGAAGAGGAGTTCCATATATATATATATATATATATATATATATATATATATACACACGCAGTTTACCCTCTGAAGGTGGTATTTACAAGCAGTCACATGACTGGCTTCATATTTCATCATGATGGCTATCAACACACCTGGGAAAATGGAGGCAAAACCAATATAAACAATATTAATGCTTGCTTATATAATAATGTCTACAACATGCCTGTATTTTCCTTCTGCTTTTCTTCTCCTTTTCAACCTATCTTACTCTTCAAGGCTTTAAAAATGCATGGAACTTCAACTGTTGACCCTGTGTTTTTGACACAATTCTCTGAAATTACTAAGAAGGTAGACTTACCTAGGAATATTTGCAAAATTTTCCTTGATTTATGCTTGGCTTCTGACTTTTAATAAACTCTTTATGTATTTCTATCATTTCATTCAGACACATTTGATTATAATGTCCAGTGTCCGTTTCCCTATTTGAACTGTGCATTTGAAGTCAGGAGCCTGCATGCATGCATTTATGCAACAAACAGGGACTGAGTATCTACCATGTTTCAGACAGTATCCTAGATGCTGAGGATACAGTGAATAAGCAAATATTATGTTCTCTTTAGTCATTATAATCTTGTATGGAATTCTTTATTTTTCTAGTTCCTAGCATAGTGTCTGCCCCATGGCAGGTGCTCAAATGTTCATGGATGAATAGGTGGAATGACGAAATATTTCTGTTGGCAAGTACACTATATTTAAATCAAATGGACCAAAACCTGGTGTAAAATTGACTGTCCATAGCCTCTAGAGAGAATGAGAAACACTTTTTGCCTCTTCCTCCTCCAGATTTCCTGTCTGGTATTTTGTTGAGGGTGAGTGTGAACAAGACAATGGCAGTGAAGAGCAGAAGCATCTCCTTTGGAGAGATGAAGAACATAAGAACTTAAAAGGCTCTTTAAAAAATTTTTGACCTTTCCTCTCATAAAGATATTCATTACAAATAATTCCTGTGTTAAGAAAAACAAAACATAACATAAGCCAGAAAATAGCTGCTGTGCTCCACCTCTTGAAATTCCAAGTTTGAATTCTCTTCATTTGAATTTTACATTACTGTATTTTTTTTGGGGGGGAACCAAGTTCTAGAAAAGGATCTATAGTGCAATAGTTTAGGGGTAATGATGCCGCTTCTACTGGGAGCAAGCAAGAGGTCCATTTCTTTTGCAGATTTTACTATAATGCTTCTCACAAAGCTCTAACATTTTCAATCTGGTTAAATGTAACTCTTCCCTTGGACTGCATGGGTATACGCCCTCCAGCTGCCGTAGAAATTTCTAAAAATTACTTTCATTTATCATTTTAAAAAAACTCCATAGTACATACACGTGGCTTCAAAAGGAAAGATCTTGAAAGAAATAAGTCCTTCTCCGACTCCTTTCTGTACAGTCTGTGTTTCCCTATGGGCATCCATTGACATCTTTATTACATATCCTTTCAAAATATTTTATGATTCTCTATATTTTATAAATAATAAGGTCCAGCATCCAAATGTGTTTCACATACATAGTTACAGGAAGTCAAATAGGATAAGAACATTTTTAGATTTTTAATTTAAAGAATTCTTGCTCAACTGATTAGTTTCATTTTCTACTTACTTTCAAGAAAAGAGGAAAAGTTGATACTTGGGTGTCTGCTGGGGACAACCAGGCTCTGCCATTAATTAGCAAACATGGACCCAACTTCCCACCTGAAGATCGAAAGCTCTGGAGATGATGTCGAAAGGTCAAAGGGCAAGCAACCGTTCTAACCAAGAGATCACATTTAATCAAGCAAAAGTTTATGACAGGTACCTGTTGTATCGATAGGACCATACAATGAGATTCATGTTCCCATGGGTCAGGGACTGAAAAACGTCTGAGATGAAACAGTTCATTATTTCATTTCTTTGCAAGTTGGTAAAACTCTTATCAAATATATATGTATATATAAACCTAAATCAGAATAGTATCATACTCAAATGTTCTTGATTAATCATACCTTAATAATATCACTTCCTAAATAGTCTCGATTAATCAGACCTTACATATTATGCTCAAATAATTGATCGTTGCAGGTGCAATGAAACAGCTGCACTGCATGACATCAATGCAATTGAGCATTAAGACACAGCCCCTACCTGCTGAACGGGTCGTTTTTTACCAGCTACATTTAATTTTATAGTTTGTTGAGGTTTTTTTTGTTTTTTTTTAGTATTTTATTGAGGTAACTTTGTTACAAATTAAAATAAACTTGTACCTGCAGGTTCTCCATATGTGCTACTTTCCCATTCCTCAAATATATGTCAGCACACGCTGTCCTCCACCAAGAGTTCTTCACCATTGTCCAGTGGGTCTTGCCACTGCTTGCACCAACCATTCCAATCCCTACTGGTCACCTAAATTCTGTTGCAAGCGTCCAGGTGTTGGCTTTGACTGATCTGTTCCTTTGCTTTGTCTATTCACCTTGCACCTATGAGTGAGTTCATCTGGTATCTGGCTTTCTTCTTTTGACTTACTGGTTATGGGTCTTAAACAAGTCTGCAGAGTTGAGTGGGACTGCCTATAGCAAAATCCTGACTGTGGACTCCCTGGTTAGCTCGCTGTAAGATATAGGCATCAGTTCTGAGATGAGGCTTAAGGTGTCTCTTTGGTGCAACCTGATGGCTCAGGTGTTAAGCCTGTGCCTGGAGCATAGTCCACGTGTAACACAAGGAAGCAGGGTTTGCAGTCTCGGGTGCAATGGAGGGAAGGAGGGACAACTAAAATGAACAACTACATAGGGATGCTTTTCCTCCTCTCTTCCTCCTTACCTGCTGCCTGCCTTCCTTCCTCTTAAAATACAAATAAAACAGACTTAGTCCTTTCCCAATCTCATAAATTAGTGCTTTTCCAAGTTGAAACATATTGGCTCCTCCTGGGGTGTTTTAAAAAGTGCCGATGCCAGGGTGCTGTCCCTGAGATTCTAATCTAATAGTCTGGGGTTTGAATTTCTCAGTGCTCCCCCACTGTTTCCATTGAATTACTCCAATCTGGAAATCTTGTTGGATGATCAGAAATTGAAATTTCTCTCATTGGCACTGGTGTAATCTCCCATATTATGTTCCCCTTTGTGAGAAACTGAGGCAGAATCTCTGTGTTTGGAGATCAGCAGCATCCACGTCAGCCCCGTAACGCCCCCACCCTCAACAACGGAAACAGAATCTGCGTTCTTAACAAGATCCCTGGATGTTTGTTTCCTGTGATCATTAAAGTTTAAGGAGCAGAGCAAAGCGACCTCAGATCATGCATTTCTAACAGGTCCTCGGATGCCGTGTCCCACTGGTTTGTCCTCCACAGTCACAAGGAGCTAAAGAATTGTTTTTTCCAAAGTGTGGCCACATGGGGATTTCTAGAAAGGTTGTGTGGGATGCACCTTCTCCACAAACCTCCTGAATCAGGCTCTCTGGGAATCTGTCTTTATAATGGATTGTTCACTCTCAGGTCATTTTTATTTACCCGAGAGTTTGAGAACTCCTGAAGAACACCCAACTTTTTCCCAGAGGAGTCATTCTCTCCCTTGAAAAGCAACCGTATCTAATTGCTAAAAGCCCCTCTAAATTTAGCCTAAATGGGCCTGCAAGAAACTATATTATTCTCTAAAGAAACATAAATGGTCTCTTCCTTATCCCTTCAAATAATTAAAGACAGTCCTCCCCTGGCCTAGGTCATACTCGTCATCAGTTTAGGCTTCCTAACAGCAGCTCCCAATACTCAAGTATCCGCCAGCTCCCACGTCAGAAATCTTCCAGTTCACCACCCTCAAAGTAAGGCCACTTAAACAGAGAAACTCTGAGATGAGCAGACACTATGTAACTGAGTCAAATCAACTGTTAAGATGCTTTGTTTTTTCAATCATGCTGCTGGAGGTTGCTTTTCCTCTTTTTCTAAGGAAAGCTATTGTTAATGTTAAGCTTCTGTTCAACCACAAATACTCTGTCCCTGTCCCCTGAGTCAAGAGATGCCCCCCCACCCCCATTTCTGTGCTTTTACAATTATTTCTGGAACTTATGTATAGGACTTCACAGATAATCCTGATGAATTCCATCACTGTGATCTCTGCCCGCTGCTGTTGCCCCAGGAAGGAGTGAGTTATTAGTCTGGATAGAATGTGCAGTTTGGGATTCAGATTCAAGAGTGATGGTTACAACTCTTCCATGAGGTCTTAAGCAAGTTTCTTAGTTGTTAAATAATTAAAAATATTTTCTCCTCTCCCTTCTTTTGTGAAAATTGCTTCTTCCTCCTCTCCCTTTGCTCTCTTAAAAATTTTTTAATTATATAAGTAGCATTTGGTCAAGTTTTATAAATCGTTCTTTAAAAGAACCTCCAAGTTATGAATAATTTACCAAGTTAATAACCATAGCACTAATTCATTCATTCATTGTTTTCCACACTCACATAAAATAAGGGCAGTCCAAAAATCTTCTAAAATATGAAATCTGTCTCCTCCACTACCATCTATGACCCATTCTAGTTTGCTTTTCTTTGGGGGGAGATTTCCTTCTTGTGGCCTGTTGACTGAAGAGTAGAATCATGAAACCAAGAGCCAGAACGGTTCTCTAGAAACCAACCACATGGAAGTGGATGTAACCAGAAAATCTGCTTAATGTCGCTGACATGGGTGTCTCCATGTGCAGACTGAGTTTCTACTTCCCATTTTGCATTAAAAGAGAAACCCAAAATTGCTGAGGCTCTGGCCATTGGAATTCCCAAGCTAATGGGGTCATATGATAAAATATAAACTATAACAGATATTATGTAATGCAATGCAATGTATTTCACCAACATAAAACTTCACCCTGCATACTGCCAAGGAACCTCCCTGCAGCTGTTCAAGGACAATGAAGCGTCCTAGAGAAGCCTGTGGTCTTGAATAGACCTTCTAAGGAGTGGTGAATTTCTTAGATGGAAATGAGTGAGAAAAATATACTCTAAGGCTTAGTCATCATTTGTACCTATTCAACTCTAAATCCTCATTTCTTAAAATAGGGACCTTCAAAAACAGGAACGTCAGATTTAACCAAACAGACGAGGAAAAAAGCCCGGTCATCTTCAGTCGGTGATAGTTCTTCTCTATGAATCTCCACATACCTTCCCAAACTTTTCCAGACTTAGTAATTCGCATGATTTACAGATTAGAAATGCGAAGGCTTTTTGAGAATACACATTTTTCCAGGACACTAAACAAAGAGTTATAACCGGAGCACATACTATGATTGGTAAGGCAAGGATTAAATACAACTCAGACTACTCAAGTAACAAACACCTAATGTTTATTAATAAATTAGTACACTTGAAGGCATTTTTTCTGATATCAGTCCATCATCACTACCCACAAATCCCACCCACACAAAAGGTGTCCATGCCACCTTTCCATTAGAATCTGGCAACTGAGCATTAGAGAGAACGTTTATAAATGGAGCATAGTTGCAAATATATCAGACAAGAGTTCTTACAGCTGCAGCCATTTTTAATCGAAGGGACTGATGAAAGGAAACCCACCAAGACCAAGGCCTTGAGGGCAGACGGGACCTATTGACTATGTGTGTATAAAAAACAAGACATCTTTTAAAGCAAAGCTGGGCAAATTCCATATGGAAAAAGTGCCACTGGCCCTCAGTTGTGACTTTCCAAAGTCTAGCTCAATCCCTAAAAGATGAAGTTCAAATTCTTTGGTGGCCCAGTTGGCAAGCCACTGAAATAGCAAGCCCTGATGGCTTGAGGATTTCATATCTCCAGCTCAGAGCATATTAGAGTAAGAGGAGCACAAATAATCAAGCATTCTACGGAGCGTCCAGGTGAAAACCATACAATCAGCAATAATGTGGTCAAGTTTCAGCCATGAATATGAACTATACAACAAGGCATATTAAAAGGATAACTCAAAGTCTAACTGCATTACAGAAACTCAACAGGGTCTTACATTTATTTCCTGAATCTTTAAGAAAATGTGTAAATGACAAAAAATACAAATAGTAATAACAAAAAAAGTAGATGTGGCTATTGAGACATAAAGACTGCTTATAGAATTCACAGGATGCCATTACACTTTTAAGAAGTTCAGAGCTTCACAATCCAGTGTGCAGAAAAAGCCACTGCATTTGTGATGCATTAAGTGAATTTAAAGTGCACAGAACAATTTTGAAAATACATAAGAAGGCAAAATAGAGGAAATATGGAACCTAAAAAATGTTAGTGGTAGGTATTTTGCAACAGTGATACCTTGAAAAGGCTTATAAACTAACTTCCCAGAAGGGTTCTGAAAAGAAAAAAGAACTCCAACACTGGCCATATACTCTGTTACACACACACACACACACACACACACACACACACACACACACACACCCCCTCAAAAAAACCCAAAAAATTTAAAAAAAAAGAAAGAAACAAACAAACAAAACAAACCACCCTGCCACTAAATCGAGTTATTTCCAGAGTGCAGCATCCCTTGGCTTCTACAACAGGTCAGGAAGATGGCTATAAACAGAGTCCAGAAGAGTCTGGCTGGCTTCCTGGCTCTTGACTCCAATAATCTCAAAGAGCCGGTCCAGCTTGTCCTCAGCCTGAGGAATCTCTTCAATCACCCGAAGTTCCTCAGGGTTCAGAATATGGAGCATATCATCAAAAATAGGCTGCAAGTCGCAGGGATCCAGGCGTACCTGTCGCAACACTGTGTCCTTCTTTTCTGCAAGGAAGAGAGGGAAGAGAAGGCAGCAGCTGTAAGGGGACTGTCCTAGGGGGATGAGGGACAAGAGCTGGAAGCCACAGCTACCAGCTCCACAAACTATTTCCCCCAGCCTCCCCTAAGGTGAAGGTGCAGACTGTCTGGCACATTTAAAACAGTTTTGGAGTTCTTACTGGCAGTCAAGTAAGATAACAAACAAAATTTGCCTAGAAGACATGAGATCTACCTGAATGCACTGCTGATGTGTCATTAAGCTGACATTTTCCCAGACTTAAATGAATGCTCCAAAATTCTTCTAGAACTCAGGAACAAACTATAATACTTAAAGTATGAGGAAAAAAAAAATGACCTTTACTATTTTCCCTATCCCTATCTATAATACACTTCATAAAGATATAAGCCCATCTAGTTATTTCCTCAAAAATGCCAAGTCAACATAATCTGCCTATCTGACTTTCTACATTGAAATATTTTAAACTTAAACTGCCCAGAGCAAAAATGCTTTTTAAATAAGAAAATATCACTTCTTGAGTCATATCTTTCAATGGAGTGAGAAACTAAACTATTCGTTAAGATTATAATACAAAAAGCTCTTTCTCTAAAATAGCACATGTAACAGGAAAAACACGGAAAATATAAATCATAGGTAAATACAAAATAGAGAATATAAAGATGTAAAACAGAACATATTTATAAATATATAAAATATAACTTAAGATGTAACCCTTTCACTGAAATATAACTGGGATTACGCAAATTAGAAAATTTCAAACAAAAACCTGCCATTCAATTGAATGTGCATGCCAATTCCCTACCGTGTTATGAAAAACCGAAAGTGCTCAGTTGTTTACCAAAAGTACCAACCAGTCCATCACATTGAAAACACTGTTATTTGCAACTAAGCTTAACAGGGTGAGTTTTCATTTGAGCCACTAAAATGTACACTTCTCTCTCTCAAGTTCGTTTTATAATTGAAATCCTTGGAACCTGCAAGCCTGGTAAATAATTTCCCAAAAACCTGCCGGACTACATTTTACTAGACCTTCCCGAAACACTCATTTGATAACATCATGAGGATAAAGGGTGCCTGCTACTCCGGGGCACCTGCACTTGGCCAGACAGATGGAGCTGTAAAGATTTCCCACTGGCTAATGGTGTGGTATCTCTGTCAGGCCGGCCTCATCTGGACTAAGGACAGGTATTCCCAGTTAGGCCATGTAAATGACTGAACTATGACCGGACTTTGGCCCTGGCAAGAGAAGGACCCCAGGGGCTTCTGGAGGGCAGGCTTAAAGCCTGCCTGCGGTTCTGCCGCCTTCTGTACCTTTGGTAATAAAAGAGCCCGTCCTGCTCAGCGCCGAGGAGCCGCTGGATGTGGAGTCACAGCGAAGAAGGGGCTCAGACTCATCCATGAAGAAGCCCTTGGTCTTGTCCAGAGGGGAGGGCTCCACAGTCAGGAGAGTGGAATTCTCAAGCTTGGTGTTGGGGCTGGGGATGGGGCTCGGGCTGAGAGGGCTGGGGCTCATCGGGAGAGCCAGTTTGTCAGTTTCCAGCTGCAGGGGAAAACAAAAACAGTCTTCATTATGTTTTTCAAAAATCATAGAGAAAAGAAAAATTAGAGACCTCCGCTGATGCTGTTGTGGTCATATTTAGCAGGATATTTAATATTTTATACATAAATCCTCCCATTTTTACAGTCCCTAACATTATATATTACTGCTAGATACACAAATACTTCTGTTGTCTTCAAAAATACACATGAGGTTATGTATGAGCATTAATGATGAGGAAACGTAAACACCAGGTTGCTACTTCAGAGTGAAACTGGGTATGAGTGTAAAGAGAAAGCTCTCTGACTTAAAGCAGAATTGTATAGCGCTGGAAAGAGTCTTAGGTAATATCTAGAACAGTCCCCTGTTATCGGAATTACGTCTAACTGCCAACACCCCCACTGCTCCTCAATTTCACATACTGAACTTATAACTCCCAGCACCTCAGAATACGACTGTGTTTGGAGACTGGGATGTTAAAGAGATCATTGAGATAAAATCAGATCGTAATTCAGTAGGACTGGTGTCCTACTAGAAGAGATGAGGACAGACACACGAGGAAGACTGAAGACACAGGGAGAAAATAGCATCTTCTCTCAGCCAAGGAAAGAGGTCTCAGAAGAAACTACCCCTGTGACACCTTGATCTCCAACTTCTAGCCTCCAGAACAGTAAGAAAATAATTTCAGTTTAACTAAGTCACCCAGTCTTGGATACTTTGTTACGGCAGCCCTCATAAGCTAATACACGCTCTTTGTAAGTAAAGAAATGAAGGACTGGAGAAGATTTTGGTGTCTTTCTTAACTGAGGGTCCCCAATGGGTAAGTGGCAGAACGAAGACTAGTTTCCAGGCTTCCTGAATAAAACTGCTTGAAAACATGAGATCAACACACTAGAGGCCAAAGCAGTTAGCAGGAGAGTAGGGCCCACCAGTGGCGGGACTAGCAGGCAGAATGGAAACCGTGAGGTTATCTTCTAGAGTGAGGGGAGAGACGGTCACACTCAGCTCACAAACTCATGGTTTCTGATGGAGATAAAGAGCTGGCTGACACTCAGGCTGCTGTGTGAAGATCAGCTTATTCAGAGAGGCAAGAATCAAAGCAGGGAATTAGTATGCTGCTACCATGACAATACCAGCCTGTGCAGTAGAGATGGCAGCAAGTGACAGGTACCATCGCCCCATTTTACAGGTTGAAGTGACTGAGGTCCAGAGAGGGAACTCAGCTACTGGGGAAAAGCCGTGTTCAACTCTAGTATGCCTGACATCTCTCCTAGGCTCTGTCATTTGACACTATACTTTAGAGCTCTGGCAGAGATTTAGAACGTTTCCTAGTTCATTGATTGACTTTATCTTCTTACTGGCTTTTCTAGTATGGATGAGAAAAAATAATTTAAGGAAGGGAGGAAAAAAGAAAGGCAGACAGTCAGGCAAGAAGAAGCTATTTATTTACTTATTTATTTGTTCATTTTAGTTGTTCCCCCACCACCCCAGACCTGGGCTGGGAACTCAGTTTCTTGGGTTTTATGTGGACTACACCCCAGGTGCAGGTTTAACAACTGAGTCACCAGGGCATGCCTACAGGTAAAAACTTGAGGGTCCACTGGCCATATCACATAGGGTAGGGTTCTGGGGGTGTGGTGCATTCTCCCAGAACTGTTATCAGCACTCATTAGAAGCCTTATGACTTTTGACTCACATACGTCAAGCAAAGTATTTTCAAGTTCCTCAGCCAGGAAGACACTGACCCTCAATTCAGAATATCACCTTGACTAGTGGTAAAACACACAAAGCAAACACAACTGCCTCGTTGACAACTTTTAAGGACCAAGAAATTCTTGCAACTGACTACAGATCCTGAAGACCACTCATTACTCACATATCTAATGTCCCAACAGTGTTTTCTTCTGTTCAACCACCCACACCCTGCTTCTGCTTCCAGAACAAGTTTAAAACTTGGATCACATGCATTCCCAGGGGCCTCTTTCTGAGCCACAGACAAGTTTTATGTATATGCTTTTAAAATTCTAATTCAATAGGCTTTGGCATGTGCCTTTCCTCCCTGAAAATGCACACAGTCATTCATGCCAATACACATTTTTTTATTCTCTCAATTAGACAAAGAGCACTTGTCTACACTCTGCTTCTCAGGGACGGTGTACAGGATGACATGGTCCATCAATATGGTGCACTGTTCTTGCTTAAAAAAAGAAATTCCTGCCCACAAATCACATGCCAACAAACTAAGTTCACCCACCTATTTCCTGAACTCGATTCAAAACTTTATTTGGATACGCCCTCGTGGGGTAGTGGATTGGTCAGCTGCCTTCTGCCAAAATCACTCACTGGGACCTAGGTCCAAGTCCTAGGGCCTGGAAGGTAGGAGTGGGGGGCAACCAAGATGAACAACTAGATAAAATAAAGTGCTTATTCCTCTTTCTTCCTGCCTACATGCCTCTGCTTGCCTTACCTTTCCTTTAAAAAAAATAAAAAAACAAAAAAACTGACTTTTCTCATTTTTGCAAAAGGACCCTATCAGTGTATATTAAGCACATGACTTCCAACATAACTTGGAAAGATCAAATGCTAAAGCAATGTTCTTTCCTGTAATTAATGAGGAGTCAAGTGGATATGAAAATGCCCATAGGAATGGTTTTCACATCACCACTTGGAGCAGACAAGCACAGTTAAACCAGATCATTTGACATCATCTTTCTCAACTAAGAACAGAAAGAGTAGGCAATTACATTCCAGATTTCTCTTTAAAAATTTCCCTTAGAAACTTTCCATCTTTCTTCCCTTTACGCTGACATCCACAATAACCATCAAAACTGGTTTGCAATACAACTCCAATATGTATTCTCACCTGTGATATCTCTACTCAGAAAATGGAATCATTAGGATATGTGGAAAAAGTTCATTATTTTATCAAATCTGAAAGTCCATGTTGGGGATTCAGTTTATAGTAAAGGAAGAACACTTCTAAGATTTAAATACTAAAAGATAAGACAAACACTCTAAACAAGAAAATCAGTTTTCTATAGAAGAGTCTTATCTTATTGCAAAGTTTGGGCATAAACTTATCAAAAGTGTCACAAAATAGAGTATGAGGAACTTAAATTATTTCTTATGCTTTGTTGAGTTCTTCACAGTCCTTGCTGGGACATACTAACTTTTTTAACTAGGAAAGCAATAAATGTTATTTGTAAAGGCAATCTAATAAATAAATGTTCCTTCTGCTAACATAAAAATAAGAGCTAATTAGTAAAATAAGAGCAAGAGCTCTTATTTCTATCAGTAGCCACAAACAGGATAGTTGGAAGACCCCCTACTTTGCTGAATGCCTCTGCATACTTAGGTATTCACAGGCACAAAAAGGCAATATTAGCCCCAACTTACATCAGTGAAACAAATATAAAGACTTAAAAGAAAGGTCTCTGGGAAAACTCGGCCAGGGAGGGCAACGCAGTCACCTGGCTTCTCCTTTGGAGAAACTTGAAAATTACAGTCCTTTCTGCTTTACAGTCAGGAGGTAACCATATCAACTCTCCTTGGAAGACTCTCTTGAGAAATGAGGTAAAGACACCAAAAGAGACCAAAAGGGCAGAGGGCAGGGGTGATGAGGGGAGAGCACCCCAAGCAACCAAAACCAGAACAGTTCTATTATATGAACTTTGAGAGTAGACTTTTTTTTGGGGGGGGGGTCAAATGAGCCCCAAATGTCCTCTAGATTAGTTTCCATGGAAGTACACTTTGACTTCCATATACTGTATTTATTCACCCAAACTGATAAAGAAAGACAAATGATTAACCTTACTCAGGGCTGAGTCACACCTAGAGTTCCTTTGCTGAGTCGACAATTTTCTTTTCCGATACCAGAACCACTGAGTACGTGGAGCCATCCAAATGGAGCAGATTAATGGATTCTGGCTGAGATTTTCAGAAGCTCTCTGGGCCACAGACGTTTGCAGCAGCGCTTGTCAGGACAACGATGTAACTGGCACTTACTTGGACTGTACTGGAATGAGCCAAAGCTGTAACTTCTCTCCTTTCCCCATTGTCAGCTGTGTTCTTGTGACCTCCACTACCTCCTCAACCAGAGTCCGGAAACTGACGGGCCCACCCTGAGTCTCAGCAAACCACTACCTGAAACTGAAGCTCAAAAATTCTTCTCTTCGCAGAGCCAAATATCACTTCCTGGTGCAACCCTGTGGCTAAGGAGGCTAAGATCCAGGTCACGTAAAGGTGATGGACATAGGTTTGAGATCCAGGGCCAGAGGGTTAAAAAAAAATCATTTCTCTGTTCACAGCATTTCCTTAGATGATGCACTGTGGAAGGCTGAAAAGACTGAAATGTATCTCTGGCCCCTATGGACGGTGAAGTCATGCATGGTAAAGTAAGTACTCTGCAAACAGAATGGGCTAAGAAGTTCCACCTCAGAGGCATCTTTTCAGCATGTAGTATCATCTCATTCATGCTGCAGTCAACTCCTAAATATCAGTCATGGAAATCCTGGAAAAGTGGGAATATCATTGCAAGGGAAGAAAGGAGATATGCTAACTAGCTGTCTAGTGTTAGGAAAACAACTTCCCTCCTCAAATCTGTTTCCTCATTTCTCAAGATTAGACTAGGTCATCTTTCTTCAAATTATGTTTTATGTATTATGTTTATTTTACCTTTTATCCTCCCTCCTCCCCAACTCCTTTCTCCTTCCAAGTAACCTCAAACCAGTTTACTCAACTAAGGTTTACCACTGAGTTATTTTCAATTACTACCCAATTACAATTTTCCTGTGGTTACGCAATCTGTTTTCAAAAACTAATTAACAACTTTGATGCATCGCTGACCCCCTGAAATTAAATTTAATTACCCAGCCTGGATGCTCCCTGCCAATCTACTATAATAGCTCAAATTAACCCATTGGCTCCTGGCACTACCCACTCAGTTTCTACCAGGCCCTTCTCCCGCCACACACACACTTCATAGACAGGACTACTTAACAGGCTCAAGAAGAACAGAGCCTGGATTCAAGATCTAATCAGGCCTATCTGGATTCAAGGCAATCTTTGCTGAGTCCTGTTACTTCCCTGTGTGGATTCACTGCATACAGAGAAGTCAACAAGCCCTCTAAACTGAATATAAGCAATCATATGACCACAAACCTATCTCAGAAAATGTACCTGGATCTACTCAGTTCCTGAGTTCAAATACTGAATCCCTATAAACAATGATTTCTCCCTTAAAAAATAAAAAACTACACCCCACCCCTTCCCAAAAAGGGGTGGGGGAAGTAGGTTTGATATTCAAGATGATAGGAGACAATGACTTATTCATCAGAGTATGATTTCTCATTAAATCCACTGCAGACTAAGGGGATTAGGGCAAGAATAATAAAAATTTACTGTTAAAATGTTTGCAAGCAAAAGAAGAAAGCTAAGAAAAAAATGGGAAGATGTTAATGCCTAAACCTTTCAAAAAAGGATCATCATTATAAAAAATTCAGTGGAAAGTCTCTTGTAAGTAGGACTACAGAACAGAAATATATGTTCACATATATAGATGAAGCAAAGATGTCAAAATGTGAATAAATGTTCAGTCTAGGTGTTAGGCTGGAAAGCGTTTGTTAGACTGTGCTCTCAACTTTTGTTTCGCAAGTCTTTTAGGAAAATTAAAATTAAATTTTAAAAGCCAATCACCTAAAGATAAAAATTCCCCAAACTTTTCCTAGGCTTCTGATTGACTGGACCTCCCTGGGGACACAGAAGGTCATGGGATATTAGGAACAGGAGTACAAGAGTCCTGGCCAGCTTCCATGAGGACCCTTGTACCAAATGCAGTGGTAGCAGAGAAGAAAGGATCCGGGGGTGCACGGCCCCGGTGAACTGGGAGCCAACAGCAGACCTTGCAAGGGGAGCTCAGCCGCCCTTTGACACTCATAGAAGTAACCTGACTGAAAAAGACACCCACACCACTGGGGAATCATTTTATTTGTTTTACTTTTTGAAGTTGGAGGGCAGGGGTGGAGGAGAAGAATCATTTTAAAAGGCACCACTCACCCACTCTAGATCTGTTCAAGCATAAGATAGTGAAAACATTTTGTTTCAACTACGACATTACTTCTGACTATATTTAAACTTTAGTCCAGATTCGCTGGTCATGGTGTGTTTCTCCCTGAAATATCCCAAGTCTAAATCAAGTAGCTGCTATAGACTTGTGAATACATGCCATCTGCTCACTAATTCTGATCATTTCTAAGAGTTTATGTCCAAACTGAAACCCAAAGGCTACAAATTTACCCACATTTAAGTCAAGCTGTCCTGGTTGATTCTTACCCTAAGTAAGAGAATTTGTTTGTCTCCTGGGTGCACGGGGTGGGGATTGGGTGGGGTGGGTGGAGCTGCAGGAAGGCACAGGTGCTGCTGTACAAAGCAGCCAACGCTGGTGAGAACCAGCTGGCTCCGAAGGGAGGAGGGTGTGCTCTTCCCTCAGGCTGGCGCTGGGGTCTGCCAGCTGTCCAGGCACACATCAGGGGATTCTGCTCTATCGGAAATCACTTGGGTTTCCCTCAACTTCACGCGATGCAATCCATCAGGAAGCCTTTCCCATAAATAGCCTTTGAACAATTCTAACCACGATGAAAGGTCACACAAATCTTATAAATTTGCCTTAAGATGTTGCAGAGGATAGAATATTAGTATTGTTTGATAAAAACATTCACTGGATTCATGCTCATTAGAATTAGAATAGACATGGTACACGATTCCAGCGGTACAAAAGGGGACATGGTGACACAAACTTCTCCTCATTAACCCGACTTTCAGGTCTCAGCTACTCAGTCCCCCTCCCTCCCAAGTGGTAACTCCTACATAGTCTATATTTACACCAATGAATAGGCACACATATTCTTCATCCCACTTCAGTTCTCCTTATTTTTTTATTTTTTTAACACTATAGTCAGAGTCTTCTGCATTTTTACTTTTTTCCATTAAAAAGTTTTGGAGGTTAGCACATCAACAGGTGGGTCACTCTTTTTGACAGGTGCATACCATTCCACTGGAAGAATGTTCCAGACATTACAGAACCACTTCACCATTCAACTTGTGTTGCTTCCATGCTTTTGTTATTACAAATGATGCCGCTGTACTTGTACTTGGATGAGTTCTGCAAAAAGGTGGGATATATTTGGGAATATACCTAGGACGCTTTGCTGTGGGTAAATGTCAGTGATCTAACATGTGCTCTGCGCATGGGCAACGGCGTTCTTTCTCAAGTCCTTTACTACGTAAGAATGCCGTCGTATCTTTTCCTCCTTCCAGTGGGAGAAGTTAAAATGATCTCTCCTTAGGTTTTAATTTGAATGTTTCTTATTCTGAGCAAGGTTAAAAAAATTCATATATTTTTAAGAATCACCAGTATTTGCTTTTCTGTGAATTCTTTTACTCACAGGCTACCAGTTGGGACCACTAGACCTCTTGGTTTGTAAAAAGCTCTTTCTTTCTGTAAGAAAATCAAGTCTGTTGCAAAGAACCCCCAATTATTTTCTGTTTTCTGATTTGCATATGGTGCTTTCTGGCTTAATTATTTGCTGCTTAGTAGTTGAATCTTCTCTTGTATGACCTCTGTGTTTTATATCATTCTCAGAAAAGCCTTGTCTACTCCCCTTTCCCTAACTTTTTCTAGTACTTTTTAGTAATATGTCATTATAAAGTTGACCATTTAAGTCCATCCCCGGATTTAGTCCAACTGTGGAGAAATCAAAGTTCCCTCTGTGACAATATTTTCAGTGAGAAAATCAAGAGTGACCATTATCTCTTTCACGGAAATGGTAAAGAATATGTGATTAAAATGTTGTAATTAACTGATATATACTAAAACCTACTGCTGCTAAAACATAAAGCAATTCCTCTTTAGCAAGTGGACTTGCTATTGGTATTTGAGTTATAACAGATCAAGAAGCAAGCTCACCAACATAGGGTGGAGAAGCTGGGCCCAAACTGAAAGCTATTAAGCGCTTTTCCAGATATGATTTTTTGGCTTTAAAAACAATAAAAATATGACCTCCAACACTGTTAATTGATGGAGAAACTAAGCTTCTTTTCATGATATTGATTCTGATTTCCTCCCAAAGCACTTTTTCGATGCCAGGAAGGGTGTGGATTCAAGGGGTGGAAAATGTCATCAACTAAAAGCTTCAGTCTTTTCTGAAAGTTGAGACACTATGTCTCAGGAAAAAAAACAAAAGGCCATTTAGAAATCATCTTTGTGGCAGTATTCGGTATTCTGAAGTCTTTCTCACATACTCACCCCTCCCATAATAGTGCCATCATCGTAAGGGATGTCTCCTATTTTTGTGTTTTGTTTTGTGTGTGTGTGTGTTTTGTTTTGTTTTTGTTTGTTTGTTTAGTATCTCCAGTGCCTGATACAAGTCTCAAAACATGATGAGCATTCTATGAATATTTGCTAAATAAACTGCCTATGTTAAACGATCTCGTAACTAAAGACTTCAACCCCATCCCCAACCCCCCCAAAAAAGTATGTGCTTGTTTTGGGAAGAAAGATATATCAATATCAGGACTCCAAGAATCAACAGAACTTTATTCTTGCAACCTGTATACCTCAAGCTCAACTACCATATTTCATAAATTCTATGTTGCATGTTTTTCACACTATAATTGGTAGTCTTTTTATTCCTTCCTTAGTGGTAGTAATAATAATGGTACTTCTTTAACAACTGATGTGACACTCAACTGACTACAGTTATACTCTTAATTCTAATACCTACCAATACCTCACAGGACCGAGACGCTTGCTAGGTAAGCACAAATGCAAAGCACCCATGCAGTACTTGGGAGATAATATACTCAGCAAATGCTAGTTCCCTTCTTTTCATGCGTTTCTTGAAAGTAGAGTGGTATCATCATTCTTGAATCAAAAAGGAAGAACATGGAATTCAAATTCAACACTGAAAGTAGTAGCTGAGATTCCCCCAGCCCCACTCATCTCAAGTACAGGGCCAGCCAAGGCATTTATATTCATATCTCCAGTACATACACTCACTGTCTCTAGAATGCATACACATTCATTCTCTCTAGTTATCACCACATCCTTCCAGGCAACTACAAAGAAATGAAATAAGCAAGACATGCGACTTGCCCAAGGTCACCCAAAGAATGGTAAAAGCAATAGTCGAACCCAATCCACAGGGATAAAGGCCAGTTGTTGGATTTCTTAGTCTCTTCTGTTAGTTCTTCGAGGTTCAGAGTTGCAACTCCAGCACTTGACACAAGTGGGATATTGGAACCTTATTCCTATACATTTAATATTGCAGAACAGAGAATGTTTTCTGAAGCGCTTGCTATTGAGAAAATGAGATTCTCAGTAAAACAGATATTCCTTGCAGAGTTAAAAGTTTGAGAACTCTCTCATGTGAAAAAGCTGATGGGGCTCCCTCAGCAAAAACCAGATGGTGAAGTCTCAGCGAAGAAGACCAAGATAGAGCCTTGCAAGAAACTACTGTCTTTTATTTTTTGGTGGTTTTTTTTTAAATGACTTTCAAATGGACAAATATTTGCTCTTGTTTTCTACGTCTTTTGGGGCGGGTCGAGTAGCCCTATTATCTCATAATTCCTCATGCACACTTCCATTATAACATTTGCTCACCCCACTGAACTGTAATAATTTGCACGTCTCCACTGCAGTGTGTGAGCTCCTGAAAGGCAGGGACCACCTTTCTCTTTGCACAGTATCAGGCACACAGCGGGCGCGCCACAAAAGGTTGTTGACTAACTGAACAAATCCTTGGAATAAGATAATAAGAGAACGGCCTGAAATGTCATTAAAAATCTCAAGGCTTAATCACAGATGTTGCCACTTTCTGCACAATAACCCGTCATATTCAAGCACAACCATCGCTCACTGTACCTGAGCCTGTTACACAT